>PVIA01004917.1:0-126369 GCA_004024845.1 Tonatia bakeri
CCCATTTCCACCCCCCCCCTAGTTTTTGCCCATGTGTCTTTTATACTTGTTCCTGTAAACCCTTCCCCTTTTTCCCTGAAATTCCCTTCACTCTCCCTTCTGGTCACTGTCAGCCTGTTCTCTATTTCAGTGTCTTTGGTTATATTTTGCTTGCTTGTTTGTTTTGTTGTTTAGGTTCCTGTTAAAGGTGAGATCATATGGTATTTTTTTTTAAATCATTGTATATGTTTAATGACAGTTTCCTTGTTAATGTTTAATGTGAGAAGTGTATCTTTGAAGACATTACTTTATGGTCCCCTCCTAAATTTTCTCATCCATGACTGCCTTGCCTTCCTTGGAGCTTGTGAGATTTGAATGAGCTATTAGATACAAGATGGTTTTGGAAATGCAAAACAAGTCTAAATAGTTTTAAGATATCATATACATATTAAGCCCAGAAAAAATATGAAAAAATCAATTTTATCCACAGAATAACTTTGAATCACATGATAATGTCTGCACAAATCAGAAAAATTAATAGAAAGTGAGAGTATAATTCCAAGCAAAGTATACTGTGAACCAGAAATGCCCAACTGTTGAAGTCACAATAATGTATTTTGAAACAAATAATGTAATGAAAAATATTCACTTTTTCTTCCACATAAACTTTTAATTATATTTTATTATGTTATTACAGTTGTCCCAATTCTTCCCCTTTTGCCCCCTGTCCACCCAGCAACCTGATCATCTCAGGCAATTCCCACACCATTGTTTATGTCCATGGGTCATGCATGTAAGTTCTTTGGCTACTCCACTTCCTATACTGTGCATTCCCATGGCTATTCTGTAACTACTTATTTGTGTATCTTATTCTCTCACCTCTTTACCCATTGTCCCTATGCACACCTCCCATCTAGCAACCATCAAAATGCTTCTCATATTCATGATTCTGTCTCTGATCTGGTTTCTTTGTTTTTTAGATTCAATTGTTGATAGATTTGTATTTATTGCCATTTTATTGTTCCTACTTTTGATCTTCTTCTTTTTCTTAGATAAGTCCCTTTAACATTTCATATAATAATGGTTTGTTGATGATGAATTCTTTTAGTTTTTTCTTGTCTTGGAAGCTCTTTATCTGCCCTTCGATTCTAAATGATAGCTTTGCTGGGTACAGCAATCTTGGCTGTAGGTCCCTGCTTTTCATCACTTTAAACATTTCTTGCCAAGCTCTTTTAGCCTGCAAAGTTTCAATTGAGAAATCAGATGACAATCTTATGGGAACTCCCCTGTAGGTAACTAACTTCTTTTCTCTTGCTGCTTTTAAGATTCTCTCTTTATCTTTAATCTTTGGCATTTTAATTATGATGCGTCTTGGTGTGGGCCTCTCTGCATTTGTCTTGCTGGAGGTTCTGTGCTTCTTGGACTTGCATGTCTTATTTCTTTCATCAAATTAGGGAAGTTTTTTTTCATTATTTTTTCAAATAGAGTTCCAATTTCTTGCTCTTTCTCTTCTCTTTCTGACACCACTATGATGTGAATGTTGGACCTTTTGAGGTTGTCCCAGAGGCTCCTTAAACTATCATTGTTTTGGAGGGAGTGGGGGTTGGATTCTTTTTTCTTCTTGTTGTTCTGATTGCTTGTTTTTGCTTCCTTGTGTTCTGAATCATTGATTTGATTCTTGGCTTCATTCACTGTACTGTTGTTTCCCTATAATTTGTTGTTTATTTCAATTAGTGTATTGTTTGTTTCTGACAATCTTTTTAATGGTGTTGAGGTCCTCACTAATAAGTTCCTTCAGTGTCCTTATAAGCAGTGTTCTAAACTCTGCATCTGAGAGATTTCTTATCTCCATTTTGTTTAGCTCTTTTTATGGAGTTTTAATCTGTTCTTTTATTTGGGCCATGTTTCTTTGTGTTCTTGTTTTGGCAGCCTCCCTGTATTTGTTTCTAGGTATCAGGTAGAACTGCCATGACTCCCTGTCTTGGTAGTGTGGCATAATGTAGTAGGTATCCTGTAGGGTTCAGGGGCACAGCCTCGCCTATTATCCAAGCTGGGTACTCAAGGTGCACCCTTTGTGTTGGCTGAGTGTACTTTGTAGTTGAGCATTGGCTGCTGTTGGCAGGTCAATGGGAGGGATTTACCATGGCCAGTCAGCTACAAGGATTGTCTGTGACCACTGACCACCAACCTCTGCCCTCCATCCAGAATTAGCTGTGCAGGGACAGGGTGGTGGTACTCTGACATGGTCTGTAGCTGTCAACTGGGTGCACAGGCCCTGGGGTTTCCTGGGTGGTGTAGGCCACCACTTGTATTCTGCCTGAGCTATAAAGCAATCTAAGATAGCTGCTACTTGTGCTGGGCTTGAAGATTCCCAAAGCCAAGCTGTGAATCTAGGCTGGCTGCTGCTAGTGCTATGCCTGGGGCCACTTAGCAAGAGGTACAGGGGCTGGGGGTTCACTGAGGCTGGTTCTTGCTTGTTTGAAAGGATTTAGGAAGTTGTGAAGCATGAGCCAAGACCAGCCATTCATATGGAAAAGCCACTGTTAACAGCCATAAGTTGGGTGGAACGGAACCACAGGGGATCTCCAGGGTAGGGCAAACAGTGTTAGCCAGGTTGATGGAGTCTTAGATAGAGCACCAACCTGCTGGCTTTATGAGAGAAGGGTTCAGAAAAGGAACAATGGCTTCTGCCCACCTTTCTGTCTGGAAGAGTTGTCTGCCAGTTTGCACCTTGATGTCAGACATTTCAGTTTCTCCCTGTATGCCACTGGTGCCCTTCAAGCTGCTACTCCAGTGCTGGAGCTCTGAGGGAGTGAATCTGAGGAAGTTCATGTGTGAGTTCTTTAAGGGGATCTGCTTTGTACTCCAGCAGGTTTTTCCACTGACTTAACCCTGCTGGTTTTTGTAGCCAGAAGTTATGGGGACGTATCTTCCTGACACTGGAACCCTGGGCTGCGGGGCCTGGTGAATTTGACCCACCACATATGGATGTGGGACCAGCCCATTCTGCATCTCTGCCCCTCCTACCAGTCTGGATGGACATGGTTTCTTTTAATTTTGTAGTTGTCAGACTTTCATTCAACTTGATTTCAGATGGTTCTAAGTGATGACTGTTCTATAATTTACTTGTAATTTTTATGTGGTTGTGTAAGGAGGCAAGCCATGTTTACCTATGGCACCATCTTGGCCACAAGTCTCTTATATGTTTTTTACCCCCTCTCCCCCCAAAAAATCAGTATTATTTTATCAGAATAAGACACCTGAACATATCAACACCAAAGAGTTAAGTTTAAAAATGCACAGAGAAACAGCTGGTTCTAATTTGGGTCTGTTTCACATTTCTACTTTGTTGCTTTATATGGTATATAAATACCTGTATTATTTTTCATTTACTATCTATTTACTAATTGACCTTTAGGTATATGCTTAAAAGCTATTTTTTAAGAAGCAAAAATAAGATGAGAGTGTGAGTTTGGATTTGTTGCTACTAAGTAAGTGGCTGGGGTGGGGTGTTACTCAGAAAGGACTTATCACAAGATGAAAAAATAGGCCAGACCCATCGAACACAGAGTTCCACCTGGCCGCCCAAAGTCTGGACAAAGCTGGAGGAATGTCCAACCTGATGCAGCCTCATCTGTCACACACTCACTGGCCTGTCTTAGTCTCTAAAAATTTTATCAATGTAAAGTCAGGCTCTGTGTCTCATGTTTCCTTTGTATTCCTTGTGGAATGTTTAAGTGAAAACACTGGGATTGATAAATCCTAGTCTCCCTTGAATATGTAACAAGACCTGGGCACTGCTGCTTACTAGCCAGGGAAATGGGAAAAGGACCTGCAGACCAGAAGGGTAACTAGATGGGAAAGACTGATGTGCTTTATGGAGAAGCATGACAGCTTTCCCATTTATAATAAAGAAGCACCTGTGGAAATGTTTCATGAGGTTTACAGCCAAGTTAAAACACATACAATCAGTTTTATCATAGTATTGAGTGCTATGGTGCAGTCCCACCTCTACTTTGGAGAGAAAAACCAACTCCAAGATGTTTATGAGATGTCCACGGATTATACTGATTTCACTTGGCAAAGAAGTCCTGAGTTACTGCTTCTTATGATGATAACTGGTGATTTAAAGAGGCAGGGTGTGGCAAAAGTAGGTTTACAGTTGTGAATATGTGAAATACGGAGTTTATTCTTATACAGCTCCTTCTCCCTCTACATATTTTCCCAACCTACTCCCTCTTTCAAGTCTGAACTCAAATGTCACCTCTTCAATGAAGTCTACCCGAGTCACCCTACTTAGACTGCAACCCTCACATTCAACTCCCCATTTCCAATCTCCTCCTGCTTTTATTGAGAACATATATTATCTTCCAACATAGGTACATTCATGCATTATATTTACTGTTTATCATTTACCTCCTCCTGCTAGTATCGAAGGTGCACAAGCCAGAGTTTTGTTTTGTTAGAATGTTAAGTTGGAACACTGCCTGTGCTCAAGAAATTTTGCTGAATTAATAAATATATTACTGCCCAAATGGCTAAATGAAGAAGCAAAGTGGCTTGGAAGGCGAAAAATTAGGTGACAGACTCACTGAGCTATCCCCTTATTCATAAATGGCCTGCACTAGTGATCTGCAGCTCATTAAGAAGGAGGGTGGGGACGAGATGCCCGAGGAGTGATTATACGGTCTGATTAGACCTACAGCAAAGTGAAGGGAGGAGAGTATTTCCACACTAAGTGGGAGTCTGGGCATGATTTGGAAGACTCTGGGAGAGTGACTAGGAAGAAACTCCAGGCCAGAGGTTCTACATGAAAGAGGAAATGGAGGGGATCATGTTGGGAGGTAGGGTCCGAACTGTCCTGTACACCAAAGGGGTCAGGAGGGTAATTATTAGGTTTTTAAATGATTACAAATTGAAACTGACTGAGCTATCCAGAATAGTGAGCACCTGCTAGATTCAGAGGGCTCGGGCTCCCCCACATCTTGCATGGCCAAAGGTCAGGTTTGAAGCAATTCAAGGAAAGAAGAACCTGAGGTATTAATAACACGAGGAAAAACTCTCAAGTTCAAAGTTTGTAGGATATCCTGGTCTGTGTATCTTTAACCATAAAGGTTGATAATAGTTTTTAGTAGCATTTTTATAACTCCCTCTCTAAATCTTTACACTGCCCAGTAACTTATCCTTTTGATATACACCCTTGTTTTTGTGTTGTACTACAATCTCCTTTTGGTTATCATCAACCTCAGGGGCAAGGTGCTCTATGGTATGTGAGATTTAGCAAAATGATGTACATTCTTTCCCCACCTGGGTATGATTCACAAAGTTCTTTAATAGGAGATGGAAAGTAAAACTCTTTTACATATAAGGAAATTAAAGCACAGAGAGGTTGAGTGACCTGTCCAAGATCACAAAGTGAGTGTGACCCAGGTCTGCAAGACCCAGGCCCTAGCTTTGCACTGCCCACACTTTCTCAGCCTCCCAGCTGTGTCAGGTGGTTATTTTCCAAGCCAACAATACATGTCTATTTTGCCTCTCCTGGAGTGGAGTTACTCTTGGTCCTCTATGTTCTTGCAAGTACAGAGCTTTGCTCATATTGTTTATCTAATCTAAAATATTTCTGTGACAACACGGTAAACAGTAACCCTGACGGAAACATGCCTAGGGAAAATACCCCATGGCAATAACGGTTCATGAATCAGTATGGTACCTAAATAAAATAATCATAATAAAAAATCCTGGCCCTGACTCATCAGTGAGTGGAGTTTATTTAAAGCAGCAGTTTTCCACCTTGAGTGGCATCAGAATCACTTGAAGGGCGTGTGAACAACTCACTGCCCCTCCTTCCCCTAGACTGTGATTCACAGGTCTGGGTTGGGCTGGAGAATTTGCATTTCTAACAAGTTTCCAGATGCTGATGCTGCAGATCCAGGAACAACCTTGGATAAGCACTGATTTAAGGTCATCACTACTATAGTGATAAACACTGTAAGCTGACAGTTCTCATTAAATGACCCCATTTGGAAATATAGCTATCTTGCCTCGTTAAAGAAAAATGTGCTACTATGTCCATTAGAAAAACAATTCATGACATTTTGGAAAGAGACAATACTGTTTGTGCTTTACATGTTATTTTATTATTTTATAAGCAGGAGGAGGAACCATTTCTTTAAGAATTTAAGTTTTTGCCCTGGCCAGGTGGCTCAACTAGTTGGAGCATCATCCAATACACCAAAAGGTTGCAGGTTTGATTCCCAGTCAGGGCACATACCTAGGTAGTGGATTCAATCTCAGGTCGGGGTATGTATGGGAAGCAACTGATCGATGTTTCTCTCTCACAGCAATGTTTCTCTCTCTCTAAAATCAATGAACATACCCTCAGGTGAGGATTAAAAAAAGAATGTAGGTTTTTTTAAATACAGTTTTTACCTTTTATCCCAGTTCCCTCATAGAAAGGATGAAAATTCTCTGTAATATGCTGTTCTGAGCTATTTTATAATGAGCCATACTTTCTTTGTTAACAGCTTTATTGAGATATAAATTGTATCCCACAGAATTCACCCCTTTGAAGTATACAGCTGTGAGAGCAGAGCCTCACCTGAAATGCAGTACTGTAGCACTGCTCTGTTAGTATCATTGTAATGTGCCATGTAACTGCCCCGATGGAACACCGACAGCACTGACTCCTAGACTAGTACTGGTTACCTCCTGGGTCAATCTAACTGTCGCCACTCTTAGAAAAATGTCTAGGTTGTGCATACAGATAGACACACCAGGCCTTCTGAATAGGCTTCTCCACTGTTTTTTTTTTTTTAAGTCAAAGTGTTTTATTTTAGGTTACCCTCGCCATGTTGCTGACTTCCCAAAGAAGGTAAAAATCACTCCTAATGTGGTTCCACACTTATCAGGAACTGGAAAATAGTGCAAAACATATTTTTGAAAATGGTTGATTGATGGCTGAACAGTACCAAAAAATAATTAAAACCCTGAAACAGCTGTATAGGTGGCCTCTGAATGCAGTGAGTTTCCTGGTACTGGATGCATTCAAGCTGAGGTTGACCACCTGCTCTCAGAGACCAGGTAGAAGGGATCCAGCATCATGTTCTATTTATTCACTCAGCTTGAAATCTCTGAGCATGTTCATGATGGGACCTGAGATCATAAAGGGTCTCTTCCTCTGAGGAAGATACTGTACTATGTGCAGGGGTTCTTGACCTGATGGCCACAGGTTTAAGAGGGGTCCATGTGCGTTTCAGAAGGAGTCTGTAAATCACCTGAAATTGTGTACAGAAGCATTCGGAGGAGGTAAATGCCGCTGTTTTCATCAGATTCTGAGAACGGTAAGTGACCTGACATTGAATATGAACTTCTGGTCTGGTAGAAGAAGATGCAAACAGAGAACTAGAAAAATGTCATGACTATTCCAAAGCAAGCATTTGATAAATGTTAAACTGAAATGGATTTGTGAGGAAAGTTAACTAAGCTTGAAGGAAACTTCCAATTCTGGAAGCTTCTGGATCCCTTCTAGAGAGCTCTACGGTGTCTAGGCTGCCATCCAGGTGTGATTCTCAGAGGGAGGAGCCAGGGAACCGCACCTGTCAGTATCGTCCGCCGCTTGCACTGCTCCTCGACCCCACCTTGCCTCTTCCCGGTCTGAGTGAAAGGCATCTCGAACATGAAGCGGCGAATGTTGTGAGATCTTTCAAACTCCGTTTTCCTTTCTTGCAACTCTTTTTCATCAAAGAATGGGATAACGTGAGTCACCTGGATATATGCATACTTGGAATCCAGGTCCTTAGGGTTGACCTTTAAATAAATATATAAATAAAATAGAAGATTGGTGCTAGCTGAAGTACTCCCTCAAAGCATGCCTAGACTGTGTTTTTCTACTTTTAGTAAAAGTTTTGGACAAATTCAGAAACGTTGAAAAAAAAATAGTACAAAGAACATACCTACCACTTAAAATAATTGCTAATATTTTGCTATATTTGTTTCAAATACATACACACACACACGAAGTATTTTTAGCTGAACCATTTCAAAGTAAGTAGTATATATCATGTCACTTCAGCCAACATCTCCTAAATGAGGACATTCTTTCCCATAACCAAAATACATTATCGTACCTAAGAAAATTAACAGTATTTCCCTGATATACCCCAATACCCAGTCTGTATTAAAATTTCTCAAATGTCCCCAGAATGTTATTTATAGCTATTTGTGTTTGAACCAAAAACTATCAATGATCACATTTTATATTTACTTGTGGTATTCTTAGTCTTGTTTAATCTAGAATTTTAATTCCCCACTATGTTTTCATAACACTGAAATGTTTATTTCAGTAAAAATGTTCAAAACCAAGGTTCCTAAATTATAATTAATCTGTAGGCAGATTAGATATAAACAAATGCAGATGAATTAATTAAATACAGGTACAACCTAATAATCTAAAACTGATTTAACCATAAAATTTAGTTCCTGATTAACCCAGCACATTATGCTTTTAAAAGAACACTTCTGGAATTACCGTGCTTTAACTTCTGGGACATACCAGAAAATTAAACATAGGTATTTTCCATACAAAATCCAAAGCTAATTTATTAGGGAGACAAATCAACCTTGCACATATGAATTATATTCAAGCTTCTAGAACAATAAAAGGGGACATGAAAGAAATTCAGAGAGCTTGGAGAGTAGATTGGCATCAGTGCAGGCAAACAAACATAGCCAAGACAGTTTTACTGGTCTCAAATTATTGTGCACCACTGTTTTCTTAGAGATGTTTGTGCAGAAAAATGGAAACAGATGTGAAAATGCCTTAACTTTTTGAAGTTAAGAAAATACATATTCATGAGTTATTTCTATTTTAGAAAAGGCCATCTGGCCAATCACTGTAATTGTATTCAAACCTATTAAACTTAACTTTCTTTACCAGAAACAATTTAAAGCAGTGGAAGTGAACATTATTCCTTATTATTTTAATGGTATTTCCCTAGTCTTCCTTTTCAAAGTTGTACATGTGTCTCAGTAGAAGGGAGGGAGGACTGGTAATCTGGGGAAGAGAAGGTCTAGGAAGTCTTCAGCTGCTACATCAAGGACTACATATGAAAAGGGGAAGAATACATGAGGGTCTCGAGAATGGGCTCTAATTTTCAAGCCACAACTTGACCCAGACAAGGTTTCAGTTTCAGAGAGAAAGGCAAATTAGACCTGAGTAATTTATCTAGGAAGAAAGTAGGCCTTAATACAGTTGTATTGAGGTTCCTGGTTAAACACAGACCGACGACATGTGTTTATCCCTTTTACTTTGTGTGAATCTGTTAAAATGGCAATATAGAATTTGTGTGCAAGGACCAAGAAAAGAGGACAGAAGGCAGCTGTGAATGAGAGACTTTAATGAATTTCTGGAAGACAGGTGAATGGAGGTGTGTTATTTGATTTGGCAGAGAGAAGAAGTCTAATCCAAGTTCTTTCTGACAGAGAGGGGTAACAAGTGAGTCAGAGCATCCCTGAGAAGCCTGCTGCTCTAGACTGACTGTCTATGTTCCCCCCTAATTCACAGGTTGAAATATTAACCTCCAATGTGGTAGTATTAGAAGGTGTGAGGTGATTAGGTCATGAGGGTAGAACCCTTAGGATGGGATTAGTACCCTTCAAAAGAGACACCAAAGAGCTCCCTTAGCCCTTCCACCATGCGAGGATACAGAGAGAAGGCAGCTGCCTATGAATCAGGACCTCACCACATACCGAATCTGCTAGCACTTTGATCTTGGACTTCCTATCCTCTGAAACTGTAAGAAACAAATCTCTGCTGTTTGTAAACCAGCCAGTCTATGGTGTTTGTTAGAGTGGCCTGAATGGACTATTATCTCTAGAGCACCAGCACTAGGGTCAGGCTGACCAGGGAGAGGCCTGGGGCGGAAACCAGGGCAAATGGCCCAAAGTCTATCTGAAGCAGCAGAACCCCAGGTCCCCTTCCCTAGTCCTCACCCCATAAGAGAATAGAATGTTCATCGGAGAAACTGGTCTGGAGAAAGTCTAAGTGCGGTCACCAGTGTCAGAGGAAAACAGGAATGAGGTACAGAGTGAAACATAAGGCGAGCAGGTGAAAGGCTGCAGGCCAAACATGAGGTCTTTAGCGCCTGCCTGTCTCCTACATCCAGAATCCAGATCACCCCTTTCTTTGTCTCCTCCCTACCACTTAGGCAGGAGGCTAGAAGATTCTTCTCTAGAGGAAATGAAGGGCTACAAGGAGCCAGATTCCAGACACTGGGGACTCTAAAGCAGGGCTCAGGACAAAAGTGAACCTCCTAAAAGAGCCTCCTAAAGGGTGGATTTTGAAAGAGGGAGAGCTTATCATTGCTGGAAACTGAGCAGGGGAAGCATTTTTAATGCAAAGAACAGGAGCTCTATTTTGGCCTGAGTTTCAGGAAGCAAAGGGATATCCAACTTTCTGGAGATATCCTGAAGACAGTGGGATGGACACACACTCGTAAACGTACAGGAAAAACAAGGCAGGTTTAGAAATGGTCTTCATGACAGCAACACAGTCTCTCTATATGGAAGGCAGATCTCATTTCTACAAATGTGTGCTGTTTAGTTTACTTCCTGATGTGTCCATCTGCTGATCCATCTGTCCACATATCCAACAATCAGCCAGAGTGCCAGGTAAATATGCCTGTGCTAAGAGCAAGGGAGAAACAGAACCTTGGACACTCTTCATACAGAGTTTCTAAATATCTGGACTAAAAAAGATATATTCTTTCAGATATTGATTTGTAAATGAATGCCTTTTTTAAATTTTAAAATAAAAATCTGCTTAGTGAAGGACATCTGGAAAGCACAGAAAGAAAAGGTATTAATAAGAAAAATACACACTTGCCACTCAAGGCCAACCATTTTTATTTTTTTTTCCTGGGTCTTTCCTTTTTTCTATGCATATTTATGAATATATATGGTCAATCATGAATAACCAAAATGGTATTATACTGCCATAATATGTTTCCAAACATAGTCATACCTTGCCAGAATCTTGTATCATTTTGACATTTTCAGAACCAAATTTATCTGAGTAAAGCTTAAGGAGTCTCTGAGAAATTTCTGACAGAGGTGTGAGCTTGGGTTCTTTGTAGATATACTCCTTTCCATCTTCATCTTCAAAGAACCCCTGTGACATAGAACACAGTTAGAGAACCATCGCCAAATACAAGCCCAATGCTACCACCCAGGAAGGGATTATAAAGGTTAAAAAATGAGAAATGACTCTAACATAAAATCCTAACTAAACAGGCTTTGGAAATAGGAAGGAAAATGATAATAATATGAAGTCTGGGTACAAAGATAAAGGAAAAACGCACAATTGCAAACTCATTCAAAAATGCTGTCATTAAGTGTTGAGTGAAATGAAAGATTGGAGATTTAAGACTGTGTTCTCTCGGTGAAGTCTGATGATGGGATTCAAGCCTGTTTCACATTCCCAAGAAACAGAACTCAGGAGCCTGCTCGAGACAGGCCTCAGAAATATACACACGTCCCTTCTCCTGAATGTTCCCACTTATAGAGGATTTTATGGCCTAAATAGGTCTGGAATAGGTTCAGCAAAAGCTATGTAAAGTTTGTATAAATTCTATTTTGCTATACTGATGAGAAAAATATTCAAGGGCTGTAGCATGATATCAGAAAATACTTTCATTATTACTAGTCATATCTGGTGTCATAGCACCAACATTTTCATTATCATCATGCTTTAGCACCAATCATGTCTGAATAAAAACAAGGCTTAGAACTCCATGGGAAGTGAAAAAGGTTGAAAATTTGTAAGTGCAGATTGGGGTTAATATTTGAAATAAATTAAAACAAAACATTTCTCATCTAAAATGGAAGAGGAAAAATGGTGCCAAAACTACAGTATGTGTTTTAAAAAAAGCAGGCTAATATTAAACCAAAAAACCCACATCAAAATAGGAGTTTAGATGCAGTAATTTCACTACATTATTTGCTTATTAAGCATTTACTGTAATTACCTCCACATCTGTTTCACTGTCTGTAAACTGGTATTGCTATGAAGTTATAAAAGACAATAACAGGATAAATTTAAGGTTACATAATGCTCACAGAAAACCACACATTCTAAATAAATGGATTATAATTTATATCATTTAGTTATGTTAGAGACTTGGAGGTTAAACGTTCAGTTAAATTTAAATTAACCCATTCATATAGGGTTTCTGAAATATTACAATGGTAAGTATACTTGTGGAGATATTATATTACAATTCATAGAAATGCACAGGGATAAAAGAAACAGTCTTAATTTTGGTTTAAAACATGCAGTATAGATGTATGAGGACACAGATGATTTATTTCTGTAAATGAAATAAACTGTTAATTATTTTGAAGTCTGTAATGACGGGACAGATATACATACAGACTTGGGAAAGAAACTTGCAAACCACATGAAGTACCAAAGATGCTGCTAAGAAAGTCTTACAGAGGGAGAACTTACCGCTGCCTTAAGACAGTAATAAAGAAAAGACAGGAAGAAAAAAAAGCAGAAAGTTTACTACTGAGGAAGGTAAGAGTCATACTAAATATGACAAATTCATCAAATTAGCATTTATAAGCAGAAGAAAATTTACAAAATACAATTTTATGGAGTTTAAAAATTAAAAAAGGACTTGGGACAGCCGATGGAGCAGAGAGGAGGCTCACCTGTCCAAAGAAGGCCACTCGGAAGTAGGTCCCCAGGAGTCGGCGGCCCGAGTGCATGACCTCGGTGACTTTGCTGTAGGCCTGGTGCAGAGTGTCATACAGATGGGCTAGCCTCTGGAAAGCAGAACAAAACCCATATCTTCCTACTTGTAATTAGTAAAATCAGTGTAAAAATAACAAATGAGATCATGTGGGTGAAAAATCCTTGGACTTGAGTTTTTTAAAAAATCAAGAATATATTTTGAGTGCACAAATGTTAGTGATCATCTCTGAGTTGTAATGCTTCCTACTGAAAGGGCCAGCCTGTGTCTAAGGACCCGTCAAATCTCCACAATGTGGTAAGCAAATTCTGCTTTTAAGTTAACATGAAATGTCAGAGATGATAAAGTCTTACCATGATGTTCTTAGTCCTTTATTCTCCTGCTGCATTTAATATGCTAAGAGAAACTGGAAGGGACACTATTTCCCCATGCAGGGAGAGCAATAAAGCGTTACAAGAAAAAAAGGCACCTGGTGATTATAAAATTGTTCCTGGCAACCTTTCAAAAGTGGAGCACCAAAACTACCAATCTTTGTTGTTTGAGATTTTGGGTCTGTGTAGAGGTGGGGCCTGTGTGTACAATGCCTGATGGCTCCGAGGCTGGTGACCGCCATCACCAAGTGGACGGTCAGAGACCACCTGATCATCTCTGACAGTAGTCTGTCTGCTCTCTTGCACGTAAGAGTCTGGGGAAATATGTCACTCCACTGTCCTATAAACTGGAAAAAACAAACCACTGAGATACCTCAAAATCTCTCCGCTTCTCATAAATGGGGATGATGAGTTTATAGATGTCAGCAATCAGCTCATAGCGTTCAGCCTTCCAGAGTCCATCTGCACACTGTTCCAGGAGCTCCATGAGCACATCCTGATCAAGAAGAAGGCCATCAGCCAGAAAGGAGTGTTATATAAGGAACATGACATTGTATTCCTTGCAGAACCCATTAACTAAGATGGCTAGCAGGAAAATTTCAAAATATGGAGTGTTTTTTAAATTAATTTCCACACTTGTTAACAACTCATCACTATAGTCTTTTATTTAAATTTAATTTTGACTTTTGATTTTTAGAGATGGGGGAGGGAGGAAGAGGAGAGAAGCATCAATGTGAGACAAACATTGACTGACTGCCTTCCTTATGTGCCCCAGTTAGGGACTCAGCCTGCAACCTAACCATGTGTCCTGACAGGGAATAGAACTAGCTACATTTTGCTTTGTAGGACGACACCCAACCAATTGAGCCATACCAGCCAGGCCACTATGTTCTTTTTTAATGAGCCATTTTCCAAACATGTTTGCAAGCAGAAATGAAGGGTCACATTGTACAAGTCTGTAGTAGTTAACTGCAAGAAAAAAACTGACACTGACAGCCTCATGTAGGCTCTCAATATTTGATCTTAGTTCTCTTTTTATAAATATAATTAGAAAAACAATTTTTTCCTTTCTGAGGAATGACTGCAATGCTGAGACATAGAGAGTTACTAAGCATGATTTTAATGCAAATTATAAATCTCAGAATAATTCAGTGATGGTGTGTGGTGGTAGGCATTAGGCCTGCCTCACCAAAATCCTTTTCACCTTCCCTTGGAGATTTCTACTTACTGAAGTTCGGGTAGTCAGCCTGCCTCTATCCAACATTCATAAATCAATAAACATAATATACCACATAAGCAAAATGAAAGGCAAAAATCACATGATCATATCCATAGATGTGGAAAAAGCATTTGATAAGGTACAGCACCCATTTATAATAAAAACAGTCAGCAAATTCAGAATAGAGGGAGCATTCCTCAAAATAATAAAGGCCATATGTGAGACACCTACAGCCAACATCATACTCAATGGTCAGAAACTTAGGCCTTTCCCACTAAGATCAGGCAGAAGACAAGAATGTCCACTTTCAGCACTCCTACTCAACATAGTATTAGAAGTCCTAGCCACAGCAATCAGACAAGAAAGAGAAATAAAAATAATCCAAATTGGAAAGGAGAAAGCAAAACTGTCATTGTTTGCAGATGACATGAGAGTATACATAGAGAATCCTATAGACTCCAACAAAAGACTGGTCAACCTAATAAGTGAATTTGGCAAAACAGCTGGATACAGAGTCAATATTCAGAAATTAATGGCATTTGTGTACACTAACAATGAAACATCAGAAACAGAAATCAGGGAAAAAATCCCATTTGATACAGCAACAAGAAAAATAAAATACCTAGAAATTAACCTAACCTAGGAAAAGACCTGTACTCCGAAAACTATATAACCCCCAAGAAAGAAATTAAGGAAGACAAAAACAAGTGGAAACATATACTGTGTTCATGGATTCAAAGAATTAACATCATCAAAATATCCATACTACCCAAAGTAATTTATAGATTCAATGCAATACCTATTCAAGTACCAAATGCATATTTCACAGATATAGAGTAAATATGTCAAAGATTTATATGGACAATCCTAAATAGCTGCAGCAATTCTGAGAAAGAAGAAGAAGGTAGGAGGGATCACAGTACCTGACATCAAATTGTATTACAGGGCAACTGTAATCAAAACAGCCTGGTACTAGCATAAGAACAGACACAGGGGTCAGTGGAACAGAACAGAGAGCCCAGAAATAAATCCAAGTCTCCATGATCAATTAATATTGGACAAAGGGGGCAGCAACATCAAATGGAGTAAAAATAGTCTTTTCAACAAATGATGTTGGGAGATCTGGACAGCTACATGCAAAAAAGTGAAACTCGAGCACCAATTTACACCATACACAAAAATAAATTCAAGACAGATAAAAGATTTAAATATAAGTCTTGACACCATTAAAGTCCTAGAGGAGAACATCGGCAGGAAACTCTCAGACATTCCACAAAGAAACATCTTCACTGATATGTCTCCTAAAGCAAGGGACATAAAGGAAAGAATAAACTAATGTGACCTCATCAAACAAAAAGCTTTTGCATAGCTAAAGAAAACAGCAATAAAATGAAAAGAGAACTGACTACATGGGAAAACATATTTGCCAATGATACCTTGGACAAGGGTTTGAACTCCAAAATATACGAAGAACTCCTATGACTCCACTCTAAGAACACACACACACACACACAAAAACAATTAAAAAATGAGCAAAAGACTTGAATAGATACTTCTCCGAGGAGGACATACAGAGGGCCCCAAGACATATGAAAAGATACACAGCATTACTAGACATCAGAGACATACAAATTAAAACCACAATGAGATACCACCTCACACTGGTCAGAATGGCCATCATAAACAAATCAACAAACAACTGTTGGAGAGGATGTGGAGAAAAACGAACCCTAGTGCACTGTTGTGGGAATGCAAACTGGTGTAGCCACTATGGAAAACAGTATGGAATTTTCTCAGAAAACTAAAAATGGATCTGCCTTTTGACACAGCAATTTCACTGCTGGGATTATACCCTAAGAACCTTGAAACATCAATCCAAAAGAACCTATGCACCCCAATGTTCATAGCAGTAGAATTTACAATAGCCAAGTGCTGGAATGAACCTAAGTGCCCATCAGTAAATGAATAGATCAAAAAACTATGGTACATTTACACAATGGAATAGTATGCAGCAGAGAGAAAGAAGGAGCTCCTATGCTTTGCAACAGCATGGATGGAACTGGAGAGCATTATGCTAAGTGAAATAAGCCAGGTGGTGAGGGACAAATACCATATGATCTCACCTTTAACTGGAACCTAATCAACAAAAGAAAGAAGGAAGCAAACTATAACCAGAGAAATTGAAATTAAGAACAATCTGACAACAGCTAAAAGGGAATGGGGGGGATAATGGGAGGAAGGGTTTTCATGAACTACTATAAAGGACACATGGACAAAACCAAGAGGGAGGGTGGAATCAAGGGAGGGAGGTTGGTTTGGCTGGGGTTGGAGGAAGTAGAGGGAGGAAAATGCAGACAAGTGTAATTGAACAACAATAAAGTAATTATTTAAAAGAAAAGAAAAATAAATAAATATTATAATTTGATCATGATAAAAACTTAGTAAATAACACATCATCAACTTTTATACTCTATTGGACTTTATCTTTTTTCTGATTAGGAGGCATTTATAGAATCTATAGTTTATTAGTCTAGAATCACTTTTTATAAAGAAATGGCAATATACAATATGAACAGCAGAGTCCATGCAGATTTTATCCAATAACACACTAAAAATGGCTTTTATGAAAGGTAAATTCTTTTCTCAGAAAAGTAGATTATAGATTACTGAACATCCGAGCTAAATTTGCAAAGGTAAATTATTCAAGATAATGTCACCTCCATACCTAGACCTTTACAGCTGGTGCATCAAGTAATGATTCTTTGAAAAGAAAAACAAAACAAAAAAAATGGTGACTATAGGCAGTTAAGTTTGAGAGAACATATGTTAAAAACAGAAAATTATATAGTGTCATGAAAACTAAGACATCATAGTAACCCAATATTGGAGCATATAAATCAGTAGAAACTCCATGTATTAATTGACTTAGAATTCTCAGGAAGCATTTCACATCAAAACCAGAACTAATCCAGACAATGGTCAGATAGTAGTGACTTTGAAAGGCAACCATACAGAAGACCTCATGGTTTTACCACTCTGTTTAAAATTTAAATGCCAAGATGTCTTTTTCTAAATTCCTGATATACACAAGGAACTCTAAGTAATTGCTGGTTGGGGGAAAAAACCCTCAATGAAATTTATGCATCTGAAAAATACACATTTTATGAGTAGTCTTAAAAAGACCTCAGTGCACTAGGCTCATAAACCATTGAGGAAGCTGTTTAAAATGTAATTAGCCAGTGCTAGTTTTAAGTGTGCCACACTGACACAATGAGGGTACTTAGCACCTGTCTGTGGAAACAGCACACTGATGCTGTGCTATGCAGGATATATAAAATGTTTTCATTTAAATGCCATTTGCTCCACTTCAGGATTAATTTAGTTTCACCTTTATAGTATAAAGCTAGATACTGTCTCTATTATCTGCCATTTGGGAATAACTGTGAATGTGCAACTTGGCTTGGGCAAATGCTATACTTCATAGCATAATCCAAATTACCACCAGTGTTTCTCAAGACACATCTGAGAATCCCTGGCATTAAAATAAGCACCTGGGATGCTTGTTAAAATTCAGAATCTTAGGTGCCACACCCACCCAAATGAATCTGGGAATGTATGTGTTTGTGTGTGTTGGGGGGAGAATGGGAATCCATACTTGTAACAAGAATACAAGTAATTTCTAAGCACACTGAAGTTGGAGGACTACTGCACTAAGTGAAACCTTCTGAGGCAGGCACCTCATTTATACATCCTAAGTTAGCACATGACACACAGCTAGTTCATGGAATACATCAACTTATGTTAATAAAGAAATGTCCAGGTCACAAAGAGCTCAGACAACTTGGAATTCATATTCAAAGAGAGAGTGGCTTATGTGTTTCTCCTCAAAGGGAAGAAAGAATCAAAAGCAGTATAGCTTGGTAGGACAGTGACAACATCTTGCACATTCTTGTATTTCTAGCACCTAGCTCAGGGACAAAGAAGCTTAGCAAATATTTACAAAATGAAGCAGATATATCCTGATAATGAGCCAAGGTGTAGCATTAGACAAGTTCTATGCATCAAGCTCATTACTCACTACTGCTCTTGTTTTGGGGAATCATTCTAATAGTGAGAATACACTACATAACTCTCGGTCAAGAAAAAGTGGATGGTTAGACAACTTTACTGACTTTATTGATACAAAACTTTATTGATTACAGACAATCGTCAAGCTTGGATGAGATGTAAACAGAGGAATCATCCACTATATTCTGCTACTACATCTCTTGAGATGTTCTGCAGGTGTAAACATTTTATGTTTGTTACTGGCAGCTGTTTCTAAACAGAAACAATTTGGTTAATATAAGGGACACTTGCCTGGTTAACTTCATATGTTTGCTATATGCAATGGTGATAGTTGCTACTCTGTGAAACACCAGTTGAGTGTGCTTGACACAACTGATTCTCAATCTCATGATTCATTATAGTTACATTGTATAAAGTCACCATGAACAATAAATTGGTGAATACTGAACCACTCCTCCTTGGGGAAACAGAGGGTTAGGTTCCTGAGAGCCTCTTGTTACAAAATTATGGCGGACCAATGTACATAACTTTGTTTTACATGTGTTTCTGTTTAAGGAAACGTAATTTAGTATATACTGTTGATTCACTAACACTGAACCCATGGCCAAAAGCACTCATGACTAAACAAAGCTTATCTAACACAAGTATTTTCTCTGTAAGGTCCATCACAGACTTCCTGTACTTAGAAACACTAGACAACACTACATTTGGGGGCCATTTGAAACAGCAAAATCACTAGCTTAAAAGTGCAATGATGTGAAAAACATAGCACTAAATAGAAAAGGACACCTGCTTACAGCATGAGAGATGAACCAAGATGGCAGAATGTTACCCTGTTCCACCTCAGTTAGGAATAGGTGAGCTCATGTTTTTTTGCCATTCTGTGCATGTCCCCAACGACCACAAAAGTACCTTGATGAGTACTGATTTGGGGGGTTACAAAGAAATTTTAGCAAGTGGGAAGATAATGAGGATCGACTGCATTTTCCAATTTCCCCTCTAGAATCCCCTCAGCCCTGTCGTCCCTCACTCTGTGTGTCGGGAGGCGGATGCTCAGGACTACTGGCCTGCTCCCTGTCCTCTAGCTCCTGGCTGAGTTGGCCAATGGAAGGCTCAGGGGGAGTCTGGGGATCAGGAGGAGGGTGAGGGTAGAGTGGTTTCTTGATGGCTCCCTCCCTACAAGGGTGCTAGGATTGCACTCTCCCCTAACTAAAGCCCACAGGTCCTATCAGGCTGTGCCTCTGTACTTTCTCTCTCCCCAACCTGAGTCCAGAGGTTGAAGGGTGGTAACCCAGCTGCTGTTAACCTCAAGGAAACTGCAGTATTCCTTGTTGGTTTCCCCAAGCCCTGTCCAAACTTTTAAAAATAGTCTTTTGTTAGGGATTTGTCACTTTCCCAAGCATGACACCTATTTCCTCCTAGAACCCTGACTGTCTGGCATAATGAGGGAGGGATCTCAAACTACTTGGGCTGTGTAGAATTTTTATACCACAGCAGACTCAGAGTTCTGTCTGCACAGGATCCAACTTGTGAAACAAAATTGCAAACAGAAATGGAATGTTCCTTTTTTTTTTTTTTAAATCCTCACCCTAGTATGTTTTTAAACTGATTTTAGAGGGAGAAGAAGGGAGAGAGAGACAAGAACAGACAGACAGAATGAAACATCAATCAGGTGCCTCCCATATGCACCCTGATCACAAATCAAACACGCAACCTAGGTACATGCCCTGACTATCTGGCATAATGAGGGAGGCAACCTTTGAACTGCAACCTTTTGGTATATGGGACGATGCGCAACCAACTGAGTCACCTGGCCAGGGAGGGATGTTCCTTTTCATCTAGTCAAAAGTAGTTGGAGGGAGTCTGCCCTTCAGCTCAGAGTTAGGAAAGATAAACTGCAACCAATATGAACTCACTGAGGCCTGCTGAGAGAAGAATTGTGTATTTTTGGGTAGCTTCTCTAAAATCATTTAGGGGAATATTAAAGGCATTTAAATATATCTAATAATGCAAATTAGATGGATAATGATTTTTATTAATCTTTGTGTATTCCCTTCTCTGGCAGAGATTTTCAATTTTCTCTTCTTAAAACATCCTGATAGCCCTGGCTGGCGTAGCTCAGGGGATTGAGCGCAGGCTGCGAACCAGGCATGGCAGGTTCGATTCCCAGTCAGGGCACATGCCTAGGTTGCAGGCCATGTCTCCCAGCAACCGCACATTGATGTTTCTCTCTCTCTCCCTCTCCCTTCCCTCTCTAAAAATAAATAAATAAAATCTTAAAAAAAAAAAACATCCTGATAGCTAAAGCAAAAACGTACATGACAATTTCTGTTTTCCTGGCTTTTAGAACACGTGTTATTCTTTTCATTCCTGGCTGGTTTCAATCTTGATGTGCAGGGCTTGCTCAGGATTTATAACCCTGCTGTGGAACATCCTAATCATTACAGATTGTCCTGTACTATGGACCTTGTTAAAGATTTTCCAACTTTATCCCTCAAGGTCAGGGTGGAAAATCCATATGCCGAAAATAGCTGATAAAGTTAATCTCGATCACATGTTTAGCTACTGCTCAGAGTAGGTGCCATTCACAAATTTCCCAATAAAATTGGCACGTGATTTCACAGGCTAAATCTCTAGGCTGTAGTGATTATTCCAGGCTATTATTTAATCAGATGAGCAAACGTGAGCTTCATTTTATGATCCCTGTGGGACAGGTTCCTGAGAACTGTTTACTTTCAAATCTTTAATTCTTGACATCACTGATTTTTTCCTTACTGAATTCTAAACCAAGTGCCGCACTCCAAAGGCCTGACTTGGCATGGAGGTCAAAGATGGCTTCTGCGAGAAGATCCATCAAGCCTCTCCTCAAGAAAAAGACCCAGTTACAACTGGCCTCGACACCAGGGGTTCAAAGCCAAGAGCACGTGTGCTCTGTCGCTTTACCTCAGCGGCAGCTTTCACATCTCACAGTAAAAAATTAAAAAATCACCACCTGTCCAGGTGTTTCAAGGTAAAAATATTTATTTATTAATTTAATTAAAATAACAATAGTAAACAATGCATGTTAACAAAATAACATTAAAAAATTTCATTTCCAAAAAAAAATTAGAGAAGAGTGGCATTGTTTCATGTTTTTGTGATTCTCTTTAATGTCTGACTTTATCATGGGAGAAACCTGGATTCTCATAGCTGCTTTCTCCATTCAATCTGTTCTATGTGCTGTTTTGAATGACATGTATGTACAAAGAAAATTCAGCCTCACACAGGCACTCAGTTGAAAAAGTAAGGACCCCAAAGACTTCCTCAGCCCAGGGCAGGATGTCTGTGCATAGGTGCTACCTACCTATTGGCAAGAATGTGATTAAAAGTTTTCACATTAATTGTAGGACTCCACACCATAAAAACAAGTATAACAGTGGCGATAGATAATTACTCCTTTCTCTGTTCTTTCTTACAACATGAAGAAAGAGACAATTTTCATTTTCTCTAAAAGAAGAGCAGGATTGAAAAGCTTTCCTGTGGACTTCCGGCCAAAATGCAGGCATAGGCAGACACACTGTGCCTCCTCGCACAACCAGGATAGGGACAACAACAATGTAGAAACAGAATAACAACCAGAACTAACAGAAAATTGAACTGTATGGAAGGTGGAAAACCAAGGAGTTAAAATAGACATGTTCATCCAGACCGGTAGGAGGGGTGGAGTCAGACACCTGGGCAGCAGCACTGGGACTGGGCGAGTAGGGCATCCCGGGCACGCAAGACCGCAGCGGGCAGACCATGGGCACGCAAGTGGCAGCTGACAGACCCAGAGAGGCGGCAACTGTAAAGCTAGACATTGCATGCAACCCAGGATCCCAGCGCTGGAAATTAGAGCCTTGGGGCACTGATTGAAAACACCTGTGGGGGTTGAGGCGTCGGGAGAGACTCCCAGCCTCACAGGAGAGAGCACTGGAAAGACCCACGGGCTGTACAAGGCCACCCACATGGGAATTAGCACCAGAAAGGTCCAGTTTGCTTGGGGAAAGCAGTGGAAGGGACTGAAGTCCAACGGAGAGTGGAGCAAGCACTGCTGTTCCCTCTCGGACCCTGCCCTTACATACAGCGTCACAACCCAGCCACTGGGTTGCCCTGCCCTGGTGAACACCTAAGGCTCCACCCCTCACACGTAACAGGCCCAAGCAGACTCCCCCCCACCCCCGCAAAAAAAGAAAAGATGACTCAAATAGAAGAACAAATGAAAGCTCCAGAACCAATACTTTTAAGCAACCGAGAGATAGCCAACCTATCAGATGAACAGTTTAAAACACAGGTGATCAGGATGCTCACAGAATTGGTTGATTTTGGTTGCAAATTAGATGAAAAAATGAAGGCTACAATAAGTGAAATGAAGAAAAATGCACAGGGAACCAATAGTGATGGAATGAAAGCTGGGTCTCACATCAATGCAGTGGACCAGAAGGAAGAAAAAAACATATGATCAGAAAAGAATGAAGAAATAAGAATTCAAAAAAATGAGGAGAGGCTTAGGAACCTCCAGGACCTCTTTAAATGTTCCAACATCCAAATTATAGGGGTACCAGAAGGAGAAGAAGAGCAACAAGTGGAAAACTTATTTGAACAAATAATAAAGGAGAACTCCCTCAATCTGGCAAAGGAAATAGACTTCCAGGAAGTCCAGGAAGCTCAGAGAGTCCCAAAGAAGTGGACCCAGGGAGGAACACACTAAGGTACATCATAATTACATTATCCAAGGTGAAAATGAAGGAGAGAATTCTAGAACCAGCAAAAGATAAGAGGACAGTCACCTACAAAGGAGTTCCCATCAGACTGTCAACTGATTTCTCAAAAGAGACCTTGGAGGCAAGAAGGGGCTGGAAAGAAGTATTCCAAGTCATGAAAGGCAAGGACCTACATCCAACATTGCTCTATCCAGCAAAACTATCATTTAGAATGGAAAGGCAGATAAAGTGCTTCTCACATAAGGTCAAGTTTAAGGAGTTCATCATCACCAAGCCCTTATTTTATGAAATGTTAAAGGGACTTATCTAATAAAAAGAAGATCAAAAACATGTACAGTAAAATGACAGAAAAATCACAATTATTAACAACCACACCTAAAACAAAAACAAAAACAAACTAAGCAAACAACTAGAACAGGAACAGAACCACAGAAATGGAAATCACATGGAGGGTTAGCAACAGGGGAGTGGGAGGAGGAGAGAGGGGGAAAAATATGGAGAATAAGTAGCATAGATGGTAGGTAGAAAACAGACAGGGGGAGGGCAACAATAGTATGGGAAATGTAGAAGCTAAAGAACTTATGACACATGGACATGAACTAAAGGGGGGAATGTGGGTGGGAGAGGATGTGCAGGGTGGAGGGGAGTGAAGGGGGGAAGTGGGACAACTGTAATCGCATAATCAATAAAATATCATTATAAAAAAAAAAAAGAAAAGCTTTCCCGTGACTGTTCCATTCTGCCCTGAGTTGAGGGTAGGCAGGCAGGCACGCATGAAAAACCCTACTGGCATATATGCAAGGAAGAGGAAATTCAGGGAACATAAGCAGATAACTGGCATTTATTCAAATTTCTAGCATTATTTCAAAACTCTCTTGTTACAGATAATTAACTGCAAGGTTATCCTGTTTGGGTAAAACATAGAAATTGCTTCAAAAATCTAATGCCAAACCTTTTGTTCTCTACTGGGGGTGGGACAGGGTGATCTTATTTCTTTTTTTTTTTTAAGTTTTTTTTTAAATTTAATTTTATTTATTTTTAGAGAGGGGAGGGGGGAGGGGGAGGGGGGGAGAGAGAGAGAGAGAGAGAGAGAGAGAGAGAGAGAGAGAGAAACATCAATGTGTGGCTGCTGGGAGACATGGCCTGCAACCTAGGCATGTGCCCTGACTGGGAATCGAACCTGCGATGCCTGGTTCGCAGCCCGAGCTCAATCCACTGAGCTACACCAGCCAGGGCGGTGATCTTATTTCTTAGTGGTGCCAGAACCGGGGCTACAGAGCACAAGTGGAGGCAGGAACCAGAACCTGATGGGCTGTTCTATTCCAAACCCAGTCTGGCCACCCATGTGTTTAACTGTTTGGGGACACTGGGAATACATCTAGTGTCAGACACACTGATTTAAAAGTCAGGTGAAAATAGCAACAAAACCCAAGAACTGGAGAAATAAATTGCTGGAAAGAATGAGAACCTTTATGGCCAAAATACTAGGCCTTTCACCACAGAGTCTGAACCTTCAGCCTTACTTCACTGCTAGGTAGCTCCTCAAACTCTCTTTCAGAGTATAGGACGGATTCCTAGAAAGGGAGAAGGGTAGGATCTTTGGCTGCTCTGTTTCTGTTGTCTGGAGCATTATTTTAACTAGACAAAGTATGTCAACAGCAGGTGCAGAGAGAAAAGCCTTTGTTTGATACACTGGCAGGGTAAACAGTGGATTCTGAGATATTCAAGTAACTGAAAACCTACAGGGGCTGGAGCACTCACTTCGTTGAAATGGACATCCTGCATTCCGACATCTTCCATCATGGAAGCCTCCTCATCTATGTTTGGGGTAATCATCCTGAAGGCTGTGCATCCTTGTCTAAACATGCCTGGAATCAAAAGAAAAATGAGGGAGTTATTAACCTGTAAGTGGATCAACCTTGAGGGTTCTTCGTGCCCTGTATGCTTTTGTATTACATGAAATAACTAATTTTGAAGTCCCCTATTTCTCAGGCCAAAATCCCCACGGGAGCCTGGGGCCCACTGTGTGCTTTCCTTCACCTGCTTTCTCATATTGAACCTTCGCTTCCCTCAGTTTGTTTCTTTTTCTCACCCCTTTTCAGTCACCCACCTTTATTAAAATGTATGCAATCTTTATACCGTAAATGAAGTGAGATGGGTACTGAATCAAATTATAAAATAACCAATAAACAATAATTTGACTTGGTAAGATGACATTTGCTCAGGCAGAAGGAAAAATAAAGAAGCAAAAGCCAATCAGTTTCCTTCAAAGCTCCATCTCACCCAGTCTGGCTGGGGTTCATCCAGAACTCAGAGTAGAACTTGCCCTTTCCCTTCATGAATAAGTCTACCAAACCCAGATACACTCCACAGCCACTGCGACGAACTGAGAGGGCACTTCAGCTGGCTGCAGGGGGCAATCTGAGGCAAAGAGAGGCTCTGTCCTCCCTACAGCTGTGGCGCCGGAGTAAAGAACGCATGAATAGTTCAGGGGCACAAACACTCAGTTCTCTGGGGGGGGGGGATGGTGCAAGGCTGGAACTGAGACAAATACCTGGGGTAAGATAATAACAATAATGGCCAACGTGGGGCCTCCACACATCTTGGAGACACTGGGAAAAGTTTTATGTTAGCTGGATAATTTCAGCTGGGAAAAAATAATCAAATGAAGGACTTGAAGTATCTTGTTACTGTATTTTGTGATCATTATTTACAATAATACAAAACAGACACCAAAATTTGAATTGAGACCTCCCACATTTTGGGGGAAAAGGAACACAGTGAATTTTAATACCAAGTCTTAAAGGAGTAGGTCCTAAAGTCAGAGATTTTCCTGCTGAATATTGGTTATGGTTTCCAAGCCTATCATGGGTTGTCTAATGTCTCTGCCACTATCCTAGTTTAGCCTTGCTTTTGTTTTATGCAGACAAATAAAAAGCATTAATTTAGGAGCTTGACATTAATGTACACAAAACAAGATTATAAAATCCAACCACTAATTTTAGGCTACAGAGTACATTTAAATATACAGCTTAACTCTAGTGAAACAACTGCAAGCGTGGCCAAAGCTTTTCTCTCATTGCCCACTGAACCAGAGGGGCAAGGAAACGAAGGGAGGTAGAAGAGCCAAGGCCAAGGCCATCCATGCAGAGCTGAAAAGAAAATCCCCACATCTCTGAGTGTCATGTGGATGGGGCAGCTGGGGCCCGCGGGACCAGGCACCTCCCTGGCGCCTCCTCTAGCAGGTGCTGTGGCTATAGGGGAAAATGGTTGGCTGCCTTTGGGGGGCTTTGTCTGCTTCTAAACATGAGGAAATGTATTACCTGATAATATAGGTCTTAACAGGAAATTGTGGTGGTAGTGAGAGATTATGGAGCCCTTTCTGAATTTCTCCTCTTTAAGGCTCTTATGTGTGACAAGCCCAGACTCCCTTAAATTTCATTCCAAATAGCCAGCTGTACCAGAACACAGAAATTCCTTGGCCGGGGCACCTGTGACTTTCTATCATTTCTCACTTTGTAAATGTGCTCCTCATTAGCCAGATCTGGTGCTGCCGTGCTCCAGTCCACATGTGCACATGGGCCAGCTTTTCGAAGAACCCCATGTTCCAAAAAGAAACGCTCTTTTAGCCTGCACTGATTTTGAAATGGAAATGAGCAACTGGTATTTAACCAAAAGGTTCCTGTGAAGAGTTCATGGCCTGCTAATTTGTGAAATGCACAAACAGGCACCACTCACTCACTGCCCTCTCCTTCCACTGGAAGGCAAGGATTCCGGCCAGCAAGGCTGCCTTCTAACAAAACAAAGCCAATTGGGCTGCATTCCAGGAAATGCTGTCTGATGATCTGTTATAACTGTTTTTTGATTGATAAACAGTTTTTGTGGGAGCTATCATAAGGGAAAAGTAAAATCTTTTCAGCTTAAGACTGGCTGGTCAGGGACACCCAGATGCAAAGCTCATTAACTAACTCTTGGGGGAGAGAGACATCAGTAAGAGGTTGTATGACAACATGTCATCCATTTTCCTTTTTGATACTGGCATTTCTGTTGTGCCTACCAAGTCAAGCAAATGTCATGCCAGTGAACAAAACAATGCCTACAGTACACAAGTATTTTTGTACACACACACACAAAATCCCCCTCCTCCAAATCTTTCTCAATGGCTCTTGCTTGTGTTTGCTGCTTTGTACAGTTTTATATTCATTTCACAAAACACATGAATCATTCCTCACCTTTACGTGTGAGATATTCTGCCACCAGGGCTGTGACATGGACATAGCACATCGCTGCCTGTAATAAAAGACACATGCCTCAGAATCGCCATTTATACAGCTTGCCAAAACATGACTGAAACCTACTGGCTATATGGACTTACATTAGGTCTCAAGGAACCAACTAGTGTTTCTAATAGCTGACATCATACCTTTTGAAAGAAGTGGAACAATTCACATAAACTGAAATTTTAAATAAGCTGCAGACATCTGGTCAAGATGGCAGCGTAGGTAAACATGGCTCATCTCCTTGTGCAACCACATCAAAATTACAACTAAACTATAAAATAACCATCATTCAAAACTGTCAGAAATCAAGCTGAACAGAAGTCCAACAACTACAGAATTAAAAAAGAAACCACACTGAGACCGGTAGGAGGGGTGGATATGCAGAATGGGCTGGATCCACACCCACATGTGGCAGATAAAAATCAGGAGAGATATCCATGAATGAGAGGTCCCAGTCACACACTAGGCTTTCTAAGCCCAGGGTTCAAGCCAGGAAGAGAAGTCCCTACAACTTCTCGCTATGAAAACCAGCAGGAATAGAGGCTGTGGAAGACAAACTGCTAGAGTTCCAGGCACTTCCTCTTAAAGGGCCCATGCACAGACTTATTCAGACTCACTCCCTCTGAGCTCCAGCACAGGGGCAGCAGACTGAAAGACATCAGAGACATAGGGATGAAAACTGAATTGTCCAGCATCAGGGTGAGAGCTAGGGGACAGCTTTCTCCCAGAAAGAAGCACTGGAAGAGGTCATTCTTCTTTTTCTGAGCCCTCCCCTGACAGAGCCAAAGAACTAGCAGACAGGGGCCATATCTGACACTCCAACCTAGCTCACACTGTTTGCCCCACCCTGGTTTCCCTGAGGCCCTGCTCACCAAACTTATAGGTGCACCCAAGGTGTTTCCAGTGGCTTTTCCACACAAATGGTTTGTCTTAACCCATGATTCACATTTTTCTAACTTCTCTCAAACAAGCAGCATCTGGTTTCAGTGAGTCCTGTACCCCTCACTAAGAACCCCAAGGCCTGGCACTAGCAGCAACTGGCCTTAGTTCATAGCATGTACTCATCTGGGCACCTCCAAGCTCAGCACAAGTAGCAGCCATCTGCAGATTGCTTTGTAGCTTATGCTATGTGATCACAGACAGAACATAGTCAATGGCTAACCTTGGATGTGCCAGGAGCAATCAAGGCCCAACTACAACACAGCCTACATGGTGGGTGCACCTTGAGTACCCAGTTTGAGTAATAGGGGAGACTGTGCCACTGGACTCTATAAGATACCTACCACACGGGCCAAACTACCAAGCCTGGGAGATGCAGTAGCTCTACAAAGAAACATACACAGGGAGGCTGCCAAAATGAGGAGACCAACAAACACAGCCCAAATGAAAGAACGCAATAAAACTCCAGAGAAAGAACTAAATAAAATGGAGACAAGCAATTTATTGATGCAGAGTTCAAGACACCGGTTATAAGGATGCTCAAGGAACTTAGTGAGGACCTCCAGAGCATCAAAATAATCCAATCAGAAATAAAGGGTATGCTTATTGAAATAAGAACAATTTATAGGGAATCAACAGTCAAATGGATAAAGCTGAGAATCAAATCAGAGATTTGAGTGGATGAAGCTGAGAATCAGATCAGTGATTTGGAATATAGGAAGCAAAAAACAACCAATCAGAACAGCAAGAAGAAAAAGGAATCCAAAAAAATGAGAATAATGTAAGGAGCCTCTTTTATATGAAATGTTAAAGAGTCTTCTTTAAGAAGAATCAGGGGTGGGAGGTAGGGATGGCTTGGCAGGGGAAGGAACTGGAGACAACTGCTTAAACAACAATAAAATTTTTTTTTCTTAAAAGAAAAATATGAATAATAAAAAGGCAGTAAATACATAATATCTATCAATAATTGATTCTAAAAAAACCGAAATAAACAAGCAGAACAGAACAGGAACCTTGGATATAGAGAACATTTTGATGGTTGCCAGGTAGGAGGGGGTCAGGGGAATGGGTGAAAAAAGGTGAAGAATTAAGTACAAGTTGGTAGTTACAGAACAGCCATGGGGCCACAAAGTGTAGCACAGGGAATGGAGTCGTCAAAGAACATATACCCCTGACCCATGGATATGGACAAGAGTGTGGGATCTGCCTGAGGATTGGGGAGAGGGCACTGGGGAGAAGGGGGTAAAGCAGAAAGACTGGTGCAACTGTAACACCATAAAGAATAAAGTATAATTAAAAAGAAAGAAAGAAATTGCAAATTGAGACAAGTGGCAATAAATTTGCTAAGGCTCATTTCTATTTAGAGTTATTAAATTTTGATGGAAAAGAAAAAAACATTTTTCTTACTCTTAGATTTCCACATCATAAAGTGAAAAGAAAACCATTTAAAGAAAAGGCATGTGCCTTTCTAGATTCTGAGAGAACAACTCAAATTTCAGGGACTAATATAGTTTTCCCTGGATTTAAAAATGAAGTTTTAACTTTTTCCAAACATAAAATTATAAACCAAAATTATAATTCATTTTGAAAGGGTAACATTATGAACACCTTAAAATGAAAGAAAAAATAAAGTCACCATAGTCTTCTAAAATTCAGATAGCTGTTGGCAATGAACCTACTATAAGTTCTAATGCATGAGTCCCTGGTTCTCATCAGAATTAGAGAAAAATTACATCTACTAATAATATGTAGTTGATTTTTTATTACAGGTAACATACAATGAAAGTTATGGTCAAATAGAATGGACTCCATGAATAATCAATATGTAAAAATAGTTACATAAATTTTTCAGATGTACAGCATAATTTTACTAACTTAAGCAATTGTAAAAGCTTAAAAGTAAATGCATGCTTTTTTTGGTAACACTGTTGATCATGCCTAAATGCCTTAGGCACAGACCCTGGACAGAGTTTTCATGGGAATCCAGAATTGCCTTACAGCCTGCTGTTTCCCTTATTTCCCCCATTTTACAGATAAAAACTGGCTCAGTGTCACAAAGTTAGTAAATGTTGGATCTGGGATTCAGTACATCTCTGGAGCCCACACACCCAACTCTTTCCTACACTGCCACCTCCGGAAACATGGCAGCTCAGTACACAAATGGCACTCTGACATCTACAGATGGAGATGGATGTCATCAAAAGGAAAAAGCTAGCCCTATCATTACTTTAATAATAGAAAAATCTAAATGTATCATAAGTAGAGGAATTTTAGAACCAGAGAGGATTTTTGTTGCAGAAACTGAGTGCACTTCAACTAGCAGCATTTATATGAACATGAATTTTTAAGAGCTTTCAAACAGTACTCTTAGAAAATATAAATATCTGACATAAATATCCCCTTATAGTTTGATACATTATTAAAATGATTTGCTGACTATGAAGAAACTCTGAGCCTAACACTGTTTAAAGTATCATATATTTTTAATTGGCTTCTTTTAATTACTGGGAAATTCTTCTCAAAATTGACTTCTAGTGAATGGGGTGTGTTTTTCTCAAAAACCTTGCTGACGGCTAGGCTAGCAGGACTACCTCCGAGAGATCCCCATTTTTGACGTGGATCCTGGCCATGCTGTCCAGCCACGTCTTCCTGAGCTCAGGGGTGCTGGCATAGGACTTGGCCAGACTGTACTGCAGGTCCACCAGCATCTCTGGGTCGTTCTCGTGCTCCTTCATCTGGGCGGTGGCCATCAGAACCGTGCGTATCCTTTTGGTCAAGTCCTTCACGTCCGAGGAGAACGTGGTGTGCTAGAACAAGGGTGGAAGAAGGACACGTGTCTTTCAGCTGTGTTCTGCCTGTCCACAACATAGCAGATATGAGGCAGAGTCTCAGGGATGAAAAAGAAAATGGGGCCAGGCCACCCACCTTGATGAGCCTGTCACTGTTGGCACAGTTGTTGATGATAGACAAAGATTGCTGGAATCTGGTTCCCCCGATTCCCACGACATCTGCTATCAGCTGGCTGACAGAAATAATGACCTAGGGAAACACAAATGTGAGCAAATCAGTTCACTCTCAAATGACTTCTCTGGCTCAGCTCCTGCCTTCAGCTAGGATGTGCGTGAAGGCAAAGGGGAAGTTTTGAGCAGGCATCACTCCAGTATTTGGAAACAATGTACAAGTAATTTTTCTTCCTTCAAGAACTATTCCACAAGGTAATTATGCTATCTTTTAAGTGTTTTATTCACAGAGGAAAATGGTAATCGGAGAGTGTAGAAGAATGAAAATCAGAGTAAGCCTGTATCACTTGGATAGTTATTTATCTATTGCTTTCTCTAACAAAAAGAGAGACCTTATTATTTACCTCCTTGGTTTTTGGTTTGAGTTTTCAATAAGTGGACTGTCCTTTGCCTTTTTTGTTAAGATGCACACACATTAACTCTGCAGTGAGGGGACTCTTTCTTTTTAGGGGTCAGTGAACAGCACTGTCCTTACCCAGTTACTCAAGCTAAAACGTATGGATGCTATTCTATTCCCTCTTTTTCCTCCACCAAACCCAAGTGTAACCAGTCACGAAGTACTGTCAACTCAACCTCTTCCTTCTTCTAATCTTACCATGACTGGTCCAGAATACCACCCTCTCTGGCCCAGATTTGACTGTGGTTTCCCCCAAGGTCTCCCTGGATAAGGTCTGGACTCCCCCCGTCCATTCTCAGCACTGGAGTCCAGGCAACCCCTCCAAACAGGCACTGATGCCGCCTCCACTTGTTTTCATGCATGTTCTCAGCCCCACTATAAGGATCTTCTCTGGCTCCCTGGATGCGCCCTTTCCTGTGGGTTGCTAAGCCCCCTTCATCCTTCACATCCTCTGAGAGGCCTCCTCGGTCCCTCAGGCAGATGCCCCTCTTTGGTGCAAAAAAGTTCCTCTACTACAGCCCTGGGCACACTGCGTCACAAGAGCGGCAGGGTTTGTCTCTTCTCCAGTTGGATATACGCTCCATGGGGGCCAAGAGAAAGTTCTGTTTTGTTCATGGTTGGATCCACAGATCCTAGTATGTAGTTTGCAAAAAAGATAAATACTTGTTAAAAAATTAGTGGGATGAAAAGGGCGCTCTTATACATATTTGCAGAAGAGTCTATAAAAATACATATGACTTTTCAGTATCTTGCATGGTTCCCAGAGCAGAGAGCTTGGGGCATTTTAACTCTGGAGAGACAGGTGTGTACCAGTAGATGGAAGATGGGAAAGAACCACTTGGGACTTTTTGTGTCTCACCTACGATGCCTTACACAGATTCTAAATATCTTGAATCAATGGAATTTTAGTCAGTCCCATATTAAATCAATATGTAAATGTTAATTTACCAATAGAAACACATCCTGGACCTAAATCTTACAAGGTGGAGGATGAAATAAACCAAATCAGTCAATGTGACTTTTGAATTTTCCACCTCGATGCCAGATCTTGTAGTGGTCACACAGAGGTGAATCAATAAGTGTAACACTCAAAGTTTTCCTGCTAAAACATAATTTCAAAGAGATTATGTTTGGAACGCTGAACTACACTCACTTGCAAATGTGTCCGGACAAAGGACTTCTTTCCAGTGTAGTCAAAGTTGTTCCTCATCAGGAAATAGAGCAGCTGGGAGGCCTCGCTTCTGATGGAGCTCAGTTTGGAGTTACAGAACTTCAGAATCTCATAGCAGAGTGCAGCACACATGTCAGCTCTCCCTTCATAGAACGTTGACGGAAACTAAATAAAACACAAGAAAGCAAATAACCAAATAAAGGTCAGTGCTCCCTTCAACTCCAGGTGCAAAGAGGAAACGTGACCATCAATGATGACCTTCCCTGATGAAACACCTTACCTTATAAATCAGTGACCTTAAGGCAGTGAAGACATTTTTCAAAGCCGTTTCAGACTGATGTTTTTGAAGAAAGCAAAGGTAGACGTCAAACACTTTTTTCATGAGAGGATTATGTCCATGGTCAATCACGAGCTGGTTCTTAAAACACACAAGGATGGCTTGATTAGTGAGACACACTGGAGACCTACAATACGTTTCACACAATTTTGAAGCTCAAAGGTTAAATTTTCCAGGTACTAAATAAGACAAATTACAACTTAAACAAATTCTGCCATGAATCCTCTAGGAAAGCAACAGAATCCTCTTGTATTACAAATAAGCCTAATAATAAATTTTTGATTTGGAGAGTGTACTTTTTCTATAAAAAGAGGGACTAATTATAAAACTTCCCAGAAAACTGTAAGATGGTTTAAAAAGCCACTGTTCCCCATTATTGATTTGGCTTCTATTTATTTCCTTATTTTTACTGTATACTGGCAACCTAATACAAAGGTAATGTTTGTGACACCTTAATTCCAACAAAGGAGTGTCATCACAGGTGTTGGCTAATTTAAGGGCTAGAAAAAATACTGACGTGATGTATATGAAACTGGTCTTCTAAAAGTGAGGTTCCCCTGCCCCCACACTTCTCAGGCACTCTGTTAAGCTATGAATAATCAGTTTAGTAAGGTGGAAAACGTACAGGCTTTGCTCAGGCACTATTTATCATTGTATGGATTTGGCAAGTAAACTGAGTCTCACCATTCCCACCTGTAAAACAGATGGCCCTAAAATTGACCTTACACAGCTGCTGTGAAGACCTGAGGTTAAGTATAGGAAACATCTGACACATACTTTGGTCTAGCTCAGTAAGTGGTCGCTAGAAGGATTTTAACATGCCAGGGATTTTTACTTGATAAAAAAATAAAAATAAGAGGGTCACAATTAATTACGTCTCTTCATCCTTCAAGAGTTCCTCACACCAGCAGCAAATTCACACTTATTAAACACATTCTAAATCTGGTTGGCTAAAATACCCATTGACTGCTGTTCGCACACAGTAGACAGAGGCGTTGTCCAGCTGGAGGCTAGCACACAGCCATCACATTTAAACATGTGTGGCAATAAAGACCTGCATCTTCAAATACAGACAAGCCTCTCTGAACAAAGGTGTGTGTTTGGGAGAGAGCAATTAGTACAAGTAGGCAAAAATGACTATAATAAAAAAATGTCAGGAGGCTAGTATCTCAAACTGATCTTACAATTTAGCCAAATGAACAAGATAGCACATATACAAATAATTTTGTTACACAGCAAGTTATGGCTGGAGTAATAGTAATAAGAGTTACTGCATCTTATTGTTGGGAAAAAAATTTACTCAAGGAGTAAGCTTTGTTTTTTTAGTGATTCACAGATGTGTTCACAGCTGGTCGGACACCTGGAATCCACAGTAACCTTTTTATCATGAAACGCTGAGGTACAGTATTGAATTCCACCATGTGAAAGAGAAGGAATTTAATGAGCAGAAAATATGATTAAAATAACTGAACAAGTCTCAACCACGAGCAGCTGTTCAGCAACCAAAAAGAGGGAGGGAGCTGTTTCCAGTGTTTTGGGAACTGCCAACATGTTTTGCTGTCTGTGAACACCACTTTCCCAGAAACCATAGTCCTTCCTGATTATGAATGTTAAGATTAAGGTTTGGGTGAATCTGCATGTAAGCTTTTATTTTTCTTAGAGCTCTTTGCTGAAGAGATCCAGAAGACAAGATTCACGAAACTGTGAACCCCTGGTCCTACCATCTGAATTGACCTGTCTCTTAAGTTCTTCCCTCTGGAATTGAATTCTTCTTCCTTCCACCTCTCTGGGCAAGGTTTTGCTTCTCATTTTCAGGACTTAGCCTCTTAGGCTCCGATCTCAAAATCTGCTCACGAGCATACAGTTGGCACTCACACTGAGATATAAATAAGCCCCCATTTGAAGGGGTAAAGGACCTGTAATACTGGGTGCATCCCAATCTACCAACTGACTTCCTTAATTTTCTAGTCAATTTGCTCTCTCCCTGTGCCTGTGTGTGTGTCTCTCTCTCATTAATTAGAAAGTCATAGACACTAAACATAAAAAAACTTTTAAACATTCACTAAGGCCCACAGGGGAAAAAAAAGGAAAACAAAAATCACCCTTCACTTTTGCACTCAGAAATAGCCATAGGTAACCATGGAGTGTTTATTATTTCCACTTTTTTTCTTTATAGACTTTTTTTTAAAGGAAGAAATACTTTTTAATTTTTTTATTTATCTTTAGAGAGAGGGGAAAAGAAGACATGAAGAGAAACATCAATGTGAGATATATACATACATCAATCAGTTGTCTCTTGCACTCCCCCAACTGGGGACCTGGCTGGCCACCCAGGCACGTGCCCTGACTGGGAATAGAACCAGCGGCCTTTCAGTTCACAGGCTGGCACTCAATCCTCTGAATCACACCAGCCAGGGCTCTTTATAGACTTTTACTGAGTATGGAAGAATTTCATTCAGGAAATTAAGACAGAATAATATGAAAGGCATGACATTTCAACCAATAAGATAGAGAACAGGTTATATATAACTCAGGAATTGTCTGACATGGATTCAGGTTTGACTGCTGAACATGTCCTCCTCAGGAAATGGGTCTTTCAAAGAAAAGCATACAATATACGTAATTTTTAAAGATCCAGGAACAAGAGAAAAACTTAATCTTGGGTGCCAAAGTAAGATATCTGGAACTACACTATTCAGGACAGCTACATGTTTCCTAGGCATATGGCATTTATTTTTATTTAGGCATTGATTTAAAAATAACTGTACAAGTCTAGTTTAAGAAGAGCTATTTCAGTTGTAGATGCTCACCCATTGCTAAGATGACCCAAACCTCATGTGTCTTTGCAGATCAGGCTCATGGTTGTATAAATCAGATCACAAACTCCTTAGTAAGACCCCAAGTATCCGAGTGCTCCTCACTCTGGTCATTCCTAGCTCTTTATCATCATGTCCTGGTTCTCACCACACAGCTCAAACCAAGAAAAGGCACTACATGGAATTGCTAAAAATGTATTTTCAGGTTAGATTTGTGGACACATTAAAAATATTATCAGCTATTTAAAGGCCAGCATTGTTTTGAGGTGGTGTTGATAGGCATTAGAAAACAGGCAGAGAAGAACTGTATTTTTCTGAATGTTACTATCTTGGTTTACAAACACAACCTTAATTTATTAAATGACATAACATGTGAAAATGCCTAGCGTGGTACCAGCATCTGGTGAGTAGTTGGTAGTTTTCTTTTTTTTCTCCCATAAGAGATTGTTCAACTACCCTGACACACACACACACACACACTCTCTCTCTCTCTCTCTCTCTCTCTCTCTCTCCTTAACGGAGAACAAGGGCTTTGATAGGCCAGTTATATAGTGATCTTGGGCAAATTTTGTAACCTGTCCCAGCCTCAATCTTCTCATCGACAACACGAGAGGTAAGAATATCTACTAGGCCAGACTGTTGTGAAGATTCATGCTTGAGTCCTGGAAAGTGCTCAATAAATAGTAGGAAGTTACTATAATAATAATAGCCAGAATTCAGGGATTAAGTTTTTTCAAATGTTTTCACTCATTAAGAATGCAATTTCTGATTGCCTTTGGTAACTTCTTATATGTTAAGAAACATATAAGAAAATTAACATACAAAAATTAAGAAACTCAGAAATGATGGGGCAATATCTGTGGAACACGATTTTTCTGCAAACAATTATGTCAGCTAATTCAATGTTATAATTTAATTTTTCCGATATGCTCCAACTGATGCCTCAGCTGACTAAAGATTTGCAAAGATCCCAGTGGCTGCTGTGCCAGTGAGTGTCATGAACCTGTGAATCCGGGATAGGTGAGCCTATATACAGCTTGGTGTGACTTCCACTGATGCCGTAACATTTTCCCATCTTCCCACTTTTTAACGGGGTAGGGGTGTTAAGCTTGAAACATCAAATGTTTTTGCACAGAGGCATATAGACTTGGACACAGAATCAATCCATGACACAGTAGGCATAATTGCCATGTTCTACATAAGGAAATCAGGGCTTAGAGATGTCAGGTTGACCTGCCCAAAGCTTAAAATCTGGCTAACATTGAGGTTGGAACTTAAGCCTATGGTATATCTGTATACATGGCAGTCTCCCATGTGTATTAGAGCTGGTGGTAGGCCCTTTCAAAGGTCGTTTCACTTAAATGTGAGGCAGATACTATTCTTCAATCTTAGAAATGAGAAATCTTAGGTCTGGAGACATGAAGGAAGTAATCTTCCTAAAGATATTCAGCTAATAAATGTTACAAACAGTTTATCAGATGTTTCTCTCTCAAGAGTCAGAACCTATTTGGTGGCCAGTCATTGAATATCCAGGAACTCTGACCAATATTCTTCTTTACTATGAAGCAAACAATTTAAAGGGGAGCGGGTAAGAACTAGAGGCTGCTTAGTAAGGAAACTATCACTATTTTCATGGTACTGCCAAACCACACCTGTGCTGCATGTGCCCTTCCCCTGCCTGTCAGGCCAGGTCTGCAACTGTCTTGTAGCTCCAGGGCTTCCTGCTTAGTTACACGGTGAGGCCCAGGCAGAGAGTGGAGGAAAAGTGTTGCAACTACTGTCCTGAACTTAAGGATTTGTGGTTAGCAGTGATGCAGGTGCAACTACTCACATGAAAAACTTGACTGCCAGGTGGGCTGGGGTGGGGGTAAAAGGCAGAAAACTCTTTTTGAACAACAATTAAAAACCAACCAACCAACCAACCAAAAACCTGACTGCCTATTTACATAAGCATTTTTAACAAAAAATATCCAAAAGAACACAGAAAGGTGTTCCAAACATGGTTCCAGCACAGCAACAGTATTCAGACCTCATTCTGAGTTTGATTCAGTCTGTCTGGGGTAGGGCCTGAGAACTGGTGTTTATAATAAGTTCCCAGGGTCTGTACTTCTGGGAGCCTGGGAACCACACTCAGTGTCACCAGAACAAAGACTCTGCAGTAAGACACTGCTGCCCTCACATTCACTGTATTAGGATCTGTATTTCCTTGTCTCTCAGCAGGTTCCTAGTAATAATAGTTCAGGGCACATGAGTATAGCTTGGCTTCTCTGAAGAATAGAGGTATATTATAATAAAGTGACATGAGGCCAAGGTAAATATTTTTAGTCTAATAAAGAAATGTGCTTTATTAGTGGAGATTACTGCTTTATTAGTGGAGATTAGTGCTTTATTAGCAGAGAGTGACTTAGATTATGTTTTCCAAATACCCTTACAAATAAACATACTGTTTCAATAGTCATAGCATATTAATACTCATTCAATTTCTCCTTTCTATGCTAGAAATGGAGGAAATCATTTAGCAAGAATGGGAAGTATTAGATTCCTAAAAACAAGAGAATGCCTAAAAAGGCCATCTCCATCTATGTGAATATTTCCTAAAAGCTAAAATTACACCAAAACAACTTTTTTATTTTCTATCCCTGAAATGCTTCTACCATTTAATTTAATAACAGATTTTTAAAAATTTAAAAAGGTGGAATGTGTTTGTACTTAATGCTTCTCTATGGATAAATATCTAATTTCAATTGCTACCACATTTAGACATGTTTAAAGAGAGTAGAGGCAGAAATACCTGATTACATTCTCGTATTTATCACCCTTGAGGGCATAGCAAAGACTCTTTTTCCAGTTAAATACTGTCTTCTAGCCAAGGGTTAACCGCCCTGAGAGACTGTTTTCACCACTTATACGCCTGTGGCTCATCCTGACCTGTTAAGCTTTCTTATATTTCAGGGAATGCAAGTTGGTAACTGTTAGGTCATTTCATTAAGGAAATTTAAGGAATAATGGTCTCCACACAGGGGCAAAAACAACTGCCACAGTAAAAAGAAAACACAAGAAGTTCTTGTTGGCTCAGCTGAAAAAGCAGGATAAATTCAAAAGGTAAAGCTCTAACCACGAACAGATGTTCAATACTAACCTTAAATGCCAGTGTAAATAGAGAGAGAGTATCCAGAACCGTGAGGCACACCTCAGTAGCAATGTTGGCTTCAAGTAATGACTGGTGAAGAACATCTGCGTCCGAGTGGCCATAGCCTGCATGAATTATAACACCAGGTTACTGCCGAGTGGCTGCAGACAGAGAGGCTGGCAGCGTGGTAGAGTCACAGTCAACTTTTGATTACTAATAGAAGGCTTACTTTTTTTGTGGGGGGGGAGGGTTGGTAGTTAATAAGGTTTCCATTCATATTATGATTATTTAGAGGGAAACCTTAGAAGGAAAGTAATGGCAGCAAACATTTATTGTGTGCTTGCTATGTACCAGCCATAATTCAATGAACTTTACATGTACTACTTCATTTAATCCCTCAACAGCCCTATGAAATATGTACATTATTAGACCCTCTTTGCAGATGAGGAAATAGAGGCACAGAAAGACTAAACAACTTACCTTAAGTCACACAGTTAGTAAACAGTGGAGCTAGGAAGGCACCTGGACAGGAGTCACTCAATCTAGCCACTTGGCCAAGCTGTCAGGATGGTGAGAGTGGTGAAGCAGGCTGAGATTTCTAAAGCTTCCCACACAGAAAGAGGCAGCAGCACAGCACAGGGGTTAAGAAGACAAGCCAAGGGTCACACTGCTGGTCACTGAATCCAGCCTGGCCACCTACTAGCTGTGTGACCAAGGGCAAGTCATTTGACCTCTTTATACCTCAGTTTCCTCATCTGGAGAAAGGGAATAATAATAGTATCTATCTCAGAGGCTGTATTGAATATTAAATCATTAATATTTGTGAAGCTCCTAAAACAGTGCCTTGTACATAACGATGCCACATACCAGGTAAGTCTTAAGTCAATAATGTAGACAGCTGTAATATCACCTGGAATAATGAATGATAATCAAGAGTTGACTGTACTGCTAATATTCTACTTGCTTTAATAAAAGCACAAAAGCCAGTATGTCACAAAGAAATGTTTAAGAAAAGGAAAGAACTTGAAGTATCATAATTTAAGTACAAACTGGTATCTTCTTATGTGGCTGTAAAATCAATTTAGTACTAAGAAAAATGAAGCTTGACATACAATTTGAAATGTGAAGTTATGAAATGGTATGCATTAGCAAAATATATATAGGGATGCAAAGATGTTACAGTATTGATCTAGATTACAAAGAAAGATGGCATTATAATAAAACATCATGTAATGTCTTTCTCCAAGGAGCAAAAACAAATCAACACTTACTATGCAGGTAATTTTCTTAATACTCCAGAGAGGAGGACATTTTGTACACAGATCATGAAAATGAAGTACAGAAAACATAGAGAATTTTCTTGAGGCCAGAAGTGGGAAAAAAAAGAAACTACACTCCAAATTTCTTATTTAGGTCACTGTATCATACTACCTATTATTAGGACAAAAGAACGTAATTAGTATGAATCTGTCTATTTTGACTAGTAAATGTCAATCACAGGAGGACTTTTAAAAGGCTACAAAAAAGCTGCTTTTGTCAGTTGCTTTTTAAAATATGATAAGAACCCTATTATGTGTTTTCATACAATTTTGTTTGGCTTTTAAAAGGTGGTTCTGAAGCTCTGTGTTTGTGGACTGTGGGTTTTCAGATTGTGACAGAGTCCATGTACATAGTCCACGTACATGTGACAGAGTCCTTGTGACCAAGGGTACATAATGAATGCTACATATTTTAGTGACACACATAACACATTTGGCACTATGCTAGTTCTATTTCTTTTTATTTCAGCTTTTTTGGTAAAAGAAAATCTCTTGGAGGAAAGAAAGACGGATATTTTTGGTACTAATATTCATTGTACTGCCTTTGTAAGCCAAGGTATTTCCTCATTCAGTGAGGTTTGTTTGGGTAAGATACAGAGACAATGCAAAAGGAAAACAGATTTATGATTAATGCTACACTGAACACAAAATGGGGCAAAGGACAAAAAAACATACCTTTTATTAGATCAACCGAAACTATCAGACAGGCAGGAGGACCCTTTACTGAGGGCAGCCATTTACACTGAATTTAAAGTTTGAGAGTCTGGGTTAAACTGTAACAATGAACTTGCTTTGGTGATTCTTTTAATTTTTTCTCTGCACAAAGCTGCCCTTTCTCTCTTTTTTTTAAAGGTGGAAATACAATATTCAAATGGTATGTTAATATTTACATTTGGACTTAAATTCTACAGAAAAGTAGTAATTACACTAAAGATAAGTGGCACATTGTCTCATTGACGTATTCCCCCAAATGCACTAAGTTACAATTATTTTGTACAAGTCATCGTTTTTAATTTAATTTTTTATTGAATTTATTGGTGTCCATTCTCTTTCTACATAACTTACTGGCAAAGTGTGCCCAAGTGATTATTATAGATAAGGTGGCTTATACACTGAGAGTCCCCACAGAATTTACCTGATTTTGGAAATACTGGCGAATGTGCAAAACTGTTATTTCTAAACAAGGAAACATGTCTGAGAATCAAGCAAATGTGGCTTTACAGCATTTTTAATTACTATCTTGAGTACAGACATTTAAAGCTACAAGCCTACTTCACCTATTTTAAAATATATATTGTGCATGCTTAAACTTTTGAAAAATATTAATTTTACCTCAGAGAATACATGCATTCTCTACATTTTTCATATTAATTCAGTAGTATGTACAATAAGGAATCTAATTATCACCTATATTAACTTTCTTTCTCTTGATTCATAGACATGAAAGAATTTCGGAATGAGATGGGGTTGTACAAGCCATCTCTTCCAACTCCTTATACCATGTGCCAGCGACCCAGATAACAGCCCCACTGGGTCCTCGCCCAGTCTCTGTTTTCACAATTCTAGCTGCACGTGCCTGCACTAGCTAATGGGCATTTCAGGTAGAAAATGCCTCCCCATGTTGACCTGAAATCTAATTCTCTGCAACTTAATCCAGTGATCTTAAACTCTTATATTGAATTATATGAAATACAGGTTTTCTTCAAGCATATTTACCTCTTGGCTGGTTTTTCCCAAACCAGTGGGAAATATGAATTACCATGCAAATTAATTTAATATATTCCTAGATAATGCATAACATCAAAATAATACAAAGTGTTATGTTATTATTTTTTTGGAATGTATCACTTATCTGCAAACATGTTTCACATAGTTTCCCCCTCATAACTTGGTTTATATAAAATATTCTGTATGTAGCTATTTCTCAACATGTCACTTGGCACAGATCTCTTCTAATGATACACAGTGAGTGCGCTTTACAGTAAATAAGTCATTGTCTTAATGTTTTAAACATTTACTTTTCATATAATTCCTGGGCAATGACCCAAACAACAAGCCTCTATCCTCTGAGTGTTTTTAACATGGATAAAACTACTGACCATGGGGAGAACTGTCATTTTCATTATTTCCTATTAAAATCTGAGAGTATAGATAATTTCCTGCTAGAGTACCCTGTGAAGTGCATATGATGTCTTTCCCCACGTTCTATTAAAGGGTAATGGGGATGGTATAGCTTAGCCCACATTGCATTAAGTTCCTTACAGTCCTCTGCTGCTCCCTGCTGGTCAAGATGAGGTCTGACAAAGCCTTTAGGACAGAAGAGAAAATAAAAAATGTAGGGGACTCTTCCTATTTTGATTCTTCTCAAAAATAAATTCATTTTAGAGTCTGCCATCCCAGAAAATATCTCATATATTGGATCTATGTCATATTGGTTTGACCTAACAGAAGGTATTGTATTCATAGTTAAATAGGGATTTTTTGAAAGAGACATATATGGTTATAAATTTCCCATAAAATGCCTAGATACAGATGTAAACAATCATGTGTGTACAAATACATACATATGATTATACACATACATGCATACATACAGTATACACTCCTTTCTCTGTGGTTTTTGGCTGAGTTGATGATTTGAAGCTCAAAATGCTAACAAAGGGAAGGGCTGAAGCCACCCAAATACACATAGTGAGAATTAGAGCTGTAAATTAAGACTGAGTTCTAGGGGAAGATGCAAGGACTATGAGACATCAAGACCAGTGTGGAATGGTCAGGAATTGTAGAAATACAGGAGAAGGCTAAAAGAAACAGCTATGTACTGTTTACGGGGAAGGCAGAAGAAGAAACTTTGATTGAGAATAGTGCCACAGAAAACTTACTAAAGAAAAAAAACCTCCAGGATGAAGGAGGAGAAAGGCAAGCAGGATGGGTTCTCTGTGTAGGTAGCAGGAATACAGAATGGAAATCAACCATGTAAACAATATGGTTTTTGGCAGTGGAACACAGCCAGCTGTCTCTCTCCTCCAATTCAAGCCACCACCACAAAATCTATTTGCAGTGGGAGGGGCTGCTGCATATCTTAGTGGATTAAGGTAATTAATTTGGCTGTTGATCATTTATTTTATTTTTCTTTGTTTTCTGTGTTTCCTAAATAATTATCTTTGGAGGTATGGCCTCGGTCTACTTATTTTTTTTAAGTGCTTTAAAGTTTAAGTATTTGTGTCAACTGATAGTGAGATAGTTCCTGTGTTACAAATTATCTGGGCTAAGGCAATGTAGCAGGTCCTGCAGCTTAGTGGGACTTTAACTTGTTTGTTAATCAGGGAATGAAAACTAAAAATAACAAAACTCCTTGTTTTGTTTGTTTCAACTCCTTGTCTGAAGAACTAGAAAAAGCCCTAATAGAGAAGATGTTGAAAAATCAAGTATGTTAGCCTTAGATGTGTCACTAATATACACTTTACAGCTAAGTATACAACAACTCAGAACTAGCATTTGCAAGCTACCAATTCAGTATGTGGCAGATATCATATTGATTTAAATTAATCCTAGAATTTTATAAAGAGAGACTATGCCCATCATATTTTATATTGTTGGGGTGGAAGAATGAGCAGCTGCTGTGTTGTGATTCCTCAGCTTTCTTATCCTGAACTATAGTTGACCCTTGAATAACATGGGTTTGAACTGTGTGGGTTCACTTATAGGCAGATTTTTTCAATAAATACTGTAAATGTATTTTTCTTTGCTTACGATTTTAATATTGATAATATTTCAATTTTCTAGATAACCTACTGTAAGAATACAGTATATAATACACATAACATACAAAAACATGCATTAATCAACTGTGTTATTGATAAGGCTTCCAGTCAACCATGGGCTATTAGCAGTTAAATTTTGGGGTCAGAAGTTATATGTGAATTTCTTACTGCAAGGGTGGATGGCGGTCCTAGCCCCTGTGCTGTTCAAGGGTCAACTGTATTACTAACTTAATGTGACAGGAATATTGTCTTTACTTTTGGCCTACATTAAGAAAGAGGTATAGAAATCACAGTGAATGGAGTTCTTATGATTAGAAATGATGAGGAGATATTAATAACCATGTATCAAAGACATTACTTAAAATGAAAATGACTAATTGTCTAGACAGAACAATAACTACGATGTCATGCTTGGAAGAAAGGTGGAACAATTAGAGAACACACCACTAACAGAAATGGTATTTATCATAAATGATCACATTAGTTTTCAAAGTGCTACATGATTGATATCTTTTAGGTTTTCTGCTTTGAGAAATCCTTACGAAGATGAAACACTTAGATTTTAGGAACAGCACACCGATGCCACATCCCCTCTGGTGACTGAAAAAAGTCAATAAAAAATATGCGCCCACATTTTGGCAGAATCTCTACTGTGAAGTTAGGAAGCACCAAAGTTAGGAAGGCAAGATGAACAAAAGGTCTCATTTGCAAGTGAAGCAGCCTCATAAAGCAGACTTCAACCTGATTAAATCTTACCATTGTCTACAGAAATTCCAAGCACACTTGATATCTTTCTCACACTGAAAACACAGAAAAAGTCACTTTGTTATTGGCTTTTCCACACCCTCACAAATTAATTCATGGGCTTTATTTTTTCACAACATTTTAACGTACATTCTAAGCTTGAATGTCAGAATATGGACTATGGTCAATTACGTGCAAGGGATCAGGGCGAAGAAGTCTGTCCCAGATGTTCTCAGAAGTTGCAAGGAGAAAATCAATGAGAATTTAGCACCAGGCAATAAATCCAAATATTAAATTAAAAATATCAGAGACTGTTTGGCTAGCGATTGAGCCTGCCAAATTTTGTTTTAAAAATACCAAGCAGAGAGGTTGGGACAAAAGGTCTAACACTTTAGGTCTGCTATTGTAGTTGACTATGGTCCACATTCTGTCATTCTCCTCCACGGAAGGGGAACTGCACCACGAGCTCTTCATCCTACTTGATTTGAGCTGGAAGAAAATTCAGGTTGGTGAGGTGGTGTGGTGTGGCTTGGGGCTCTCCCCTCTGAGATGTCACATGAGATGGCTGGCTGTTACGATGGTATGTCATGGGACTTACTGTGGTTAAAAGTGAGAGAGTTATCCAGGCTGCCCAGCTGCTGCAATCTGGCATGCATCATTCCTGTTCTGATATGGGAAACAGGCAATGTCTGAGACTTTCGATCATGAACTATGGGTCCCAACCCTTCCTGGTTCCTGCAACATGAGTGAAATGGGAATAGAAGCAAAAGTTAGACTTGTTACACTGCAGAGAAACAGGGAGCGTTAGTAAGGAGAGGACACAGCAGAGAGGAGACTGGCCACATGAGAACCAAGCATAGAAGCCTGTCTGTGAGCCAGAGACATACAGGCAGCAAAGCACTGGCGATGACACAGAAGCAAAAATGAAGCCAAGGCAGAGAACTTTCCAGGTTCAGAAAATACTTGAGATGCTACTTAAAAAACTGGAGCATCAGTCCAATGTGGTACGCTTAAATTAGCATTTTGACAACTGCCAAAACACCACACATCTTTTTGAATTATATATGTTATTAAAGAGCAAAAAAATTTTTTAAATTAAAATAATGCATTGGAAGAAACAGAGAACAAACATGCAATGGGAGGGATTACATGAAGTGGTTTTAACACCTTTATTCTTACCCAGGCAGGAAGGAGAAGGGCCATACACTTTGTTAAACTTGTCAGCAGTCAAGTAAAGAAAATAGAAAAGTGATCTGGGTTAGCAATCCAACAGCTAACTTCCTATAATGTACCACCACCAGAGCAGATGAAAAATGAGGCCAGTGCCAGAAAAACACCTGTCCCCATCCCTTGGCCAACCACCTCCTCCTTGAGTTATTTACTGTGTGGAGTAGAACAGGGCATGCATGAAATATCATCCGGCAACATGCTGCTGGCTGTTTTTAAAGTGACACAATGAGAAGGCGCAGTATTCATAAAACTGAACCACTATAAATGACAAACTCTGACAATGTTTGAATTATCATTCAGAATCTTTTTCACATGCAGCAGAGACCATGACAATTTTCTATAAAGCATGGCGTGCCTTTTCATAGCACACATAACAAAGAAACATCACCCTCTACTCCCACTTTCCCATACTCATCTATTTTTAAGATGGTCAAATGATGTATAGTTTTATGTGCAAACACATGTAAGGCGCTTATAAAGATGGGAGATTTTCCTTTAAAAATTAAATGTATAGTCATTAAAAAATGATTTAAGTTTCACAAAACCCAATTTTAAAATATTTTGTTGGAGCAGAAAACTTTAGCTTCCTACATATATCATGTTCAGCTCTGTGGCATTTTATTCTACTTTGCACATTTTCCAAATCCATCTTGTGATGTAGGTGACCATTACTGTAAGAAGGGTGTAAAGCTTGCCCAGTTCAGTGTGTTTCTATTACAAACACACTGTTTGCCCATCTTCACAAGACAAAGTCAAAGGGAATATATCCTATAAGGATACCTTGTATATAGCTGTATTTGGTACTCAAAATCTCAAATGTAAAAATTACTGACGAAAATAAAAAAAATTAAGATCAGAGAACTTTAAGTGCCACCACATTTCAACTAAAAATAGAAAATATTAATAGGAGGAAAGCATAAAATAGTCTTTCTAAATTTGCTCTTTTTAAAAGAAAACATATACATTCATTTAACATAAAATGTAATTCTGACAATGTCTCAAATAGCCCCCCAAAAACCGATATTAACATAAAAAGCAAAATCTTCACATTCAAACAGAAAGTGTATTAAAATCTTTCCTATTTCATTGCTATAAAGCAAAATTATAGAGAAAAATCTCAATTACAACTAAATGAAGTTTTTCTTAAAACCATTGTTTACTTATAATTACACTATTAGAAACAATAGCATTAGAAAAATATATCTAGACCAGGACCCCATAAATACATTATCACAGAATATACAACGTGGAAAAAAACAAATACAGACACACTAAATGGCTACAGAGCAGGAGTAGGTACTTGGTGAGGACATGATATGCTCTGGGGAAATACCTCCAAAGAAGGAGCTGCTTGGGTGCCCGTCAGCAATGAGTTTTTAACTCTCCTCAAACTCAATGCAGGATGATCAAGAGTATATTGTGGGACAGGGCAGTGTGGATTTATGATACTCCACAAAGAGTTCTGGTCAGATAAAAACAAAGGGCATGGATAGATTACTTAGAAGTGGAGGAGAAAAAGCTAAATTTTAGAGATTTTGTGTAAGTCCAAACTTGAGAAGGACTAAAAACATTCTTTCATTAAGGAAGAAGAAAAATGGTTAGATGAGAAATTAGTATCTTTGTAGCTGGGAGGTAAAATGGGTAAAAATGAACTTGCAAAGTAAAATAGGGAAAGAGAAATAATTGGGGAAGGAGAAAAGAGCCAGAAGACACATCAAGAGGAAGAGAAGAGAAAGAGAAGACAGAAGGAACAGATCATGAGGGAGAATTTAGAAGCAAGGGTAGAAGGGTAGCAACAGGAAGATCTTTCCAACAGATGTGCATGAGACAAAAAAGACAGGATTGTAGGCAAAAGATGCTAACAAATTTTATGGTAGCAATCCAAAGACCTGCCAACTGTCTTCACGGCGGTTTATGAGAATTCCAACTGCCAATCACCGCAGATGACAATTCCCCCACATTTAGATCCACGTAATACAGAAAATGACACAACACTTTAAGATAAAATCCCCACAGTACCTGGCTATATAGCGCTTCCCCATGTACTGGAACTGGTGCAAGCAGACTCTGCAGACAGGATGAAGGGTTATTAGGGAAACATGAAGATAAAATTATTTTCAATGCATTGTTTTATATAAACCCATGAATAATAAAATGAAACATTCAATAAATTCTTACTAGCCCCTTCTGGTTTTCAGAAATTCTCTGGAAGGCCCCTCTAAACCAAGAGAAAATTACTTATGTGCAAAGGAGGCCCCATATTATGTGCCTCTCATTACTGTGGTGGGAAGTTAAAGCCACACAGAAGAAAGGCCTAGGAACCACAGGACTGTTCATCCACTCAGGGTTTAAACATTGACTCTAGGCAGTTTGCCTTGGAAACCACGATGGAAACCGTATGCATGGCTGCATTATACTGAGTTGCTTATTCATCTTCATTCAAATATATTTAATAAGGAGCTCTCTCTTTTGGCTTAAGTAAAAAGACTGGTCCCAAGTATGTAGTTTTCTGTTTTGTTTTAGAGTGTTCATAACACTGATTTCTTTTTTGGTAAACAAACAAACAAACCCAGCATATATTTAATAAGAGACAGTAAAAATAATGTCCAGTTAGTTCTTCTGATGCTGGATCTCACCTCACCATGTGACAACTCCCACCTTTAACTCAGCAGAGAGAACAGTCATGAGACTATGAACTGAATGCACAAAGCTCAGAATACCACAGGTTTCCACCCGAGTTTGTGCAAATATATTTGGCAGCAAATGATGACCCCACTAACAAACACAAAGCTACTTATAGTTATGATTACCCAATGACTGTGAACAATCATAGTACTACAGAAATAACTTTCTTAATGCAGAAATAATAATGTGTTTGATTATGGGGTATTGCCTGAGAACCTGCTGGGGTCTTATGGAGTTTACTTAATATGTATATTTTTCAAAAATCCAAAAAATTCTGAATTTGGAAAATCATCTGGCCCCAGAAGTTTTGGGTAATAAATTGTGGATTCTAAGGCCAATGAGCTTAAAGGAAATAAGAAACTTAAACTGAAGAGATAAAATAAGATAATACAGGTAACAGGTAAAATTTTACTTATTACAGCAATTTTTCCATCTCGGTTTCTGCATCTACTTGAGTTAAGTTAGATTTAACTTAGGAATGCAGGATCCACCCAATTCAGCTAATACATTTTCTGTTATTTTATTAAAATGGCTTGTATACATAAGCAGTTATCTCTCATAACAACCATATATCTAACAATTTAAGACTGGTCACTGACTACTAGGTCACAAGCTCCTGAGAGCACGTGCTAGTGCAGGAAAAACCGCTTAAGAGTAGGCATGGATGTGAACATGCTACCTTCCTGGTTCAACCACAGAGTATTCTTCCTATCTCTGGACTAGCCAAGAAAAATCAAGAGGCGATCAGCAAAACAAAACTACTCACTCAGATATTGTAAAAAAATCCATAAGTTCAGATGTTGAAGCCTTGTTCCAATATGTAAACAAAGCATCTAGAAAGTAAACATTTATCTGGTCAGAATCACGATGCGTCTTCTGTACATTATGAGATCTTATAGTGTAGTCCTCCAAACCCTGCTCCCTTTTATAGCTAATGAAAGGACAAACTACTGTGACCAATCTACAGTAGATAACAAATACAATGGTCTTATTGTCAATTTAAAGAAGCTACATTTGAACACTTGAACTTTAATTTTGTCATACAGCATCTAGTGCTATACAATACATATTTAACACATATAATGTGCTCTTAAGTGACCTAGAATATTCAAAGAATAAAAGTGGGCATAAAATTTAAAGTCAGGTTCTCTCTTTACCTACTACAGAATCCCTCACCAGTAGGAAATCTGTTGAAAAGTCTTGCATGTGCATAATTACTCCCTTCCTGACACGCATGCACACGCATGCACATACTCCAAAATGGAAGCATGCATACTACATGCACACTCAGTGTGCATGTAGTATGCATGCTTCCATTTTCTAATTCAACAATGTAACTTAGCTCTCTCTCAATCTTTTTCTAGCTACATAATATTCCACTCCATGGAACCATGGATGCACTATTATTTACCGGTAGTCCATCCCGTACTGATAGATATTTCCTTGTTTTACCCCTAATCTTTTGCTATTACGAATTATGCTTTGATGAACATCCTTTTACATGGGTCTTTGCACACCTATCAAACTACATCTATAGGATAAATTCTTGAAGTGAAACAGTTGTGTCAAATGGTATGTACATTTAAAATTTTCACAGATAAGGTCAAATAGCTCTCCAAACAAGCAGTGTGGGACTGCCTGTTTCCCCACATGATGAAAAACTTGCTCTTCATGAAGAGGACATGGCATATGTGTAGTTAAAGCAAATCCTACAAATTTATTTATAGGAAGAATGTTCTGTGTATGACCCTTTACCATCTAGCACACTGCACAACTCCGTTATCACTTCATAAACCTTTTTGTATTCATATCGTATTTTACACCGAGGTTGAGAAACAGGCAAAGAGATTTCTATCAGAGGAAAAGTCATTGGCTTTGGGGGCCTGAGGCTGAGTGAGAAGGTGGCTGCAGAGGTGCTTCTGGCTTGTGAAGACACACAACCAGAAACTTTTACTCTGTTTTGTCAAGAATGGTGACATACGGGGAAGCCCAGGGGTATATACCAAGAATCTGTTATGTGTGGGCACTGTGCTAGGTGGTCTCGTGATGTCACATATAGCATGCCAGTGAATTCTCAGCAAAATCAGAAGCAGAGAGTTTCAATTTACAGAGAAGCTAATGAAGGCTCAGGGAAGTTAAGTAATTCTCCAAGTTAACAGCCTAAAGAATCATGGTGGAATGGTGATTTAAATGACGTACACCTGATTTTTAAAGCCACATTTAGCCTATTAGGCCACTAAAAAGGGTGGTTCAGGGAACTTTCCATTTTTAGGGACTCTTGAGTTTGGATTCCAAATGGACAAACTGTGGTTACTTGAGGCTGGTCATCCAGGTGTGCTGAGAACCCAGGGAGCAAATGAATGCTGGTGGGCCTCTCTGGGTCAACTTACAGACATCTGTGGTCACCCCAGCCCAGGCCAGATAGATCCAGCCAGTCAACAGCCATCTGAGAGGCCCCAAGTTGGCCTTTCCTTACTTGGAGTTCAGGCTACTTGGCTGAGACGAGGGAAAAAACAGAGCTATTCTCTATGAAGAAGTGAGGCACAGAGCATAAAGGCCCAGTGTGTAGAAGGTGCTCATTAAATGTGGGATAAAGGAAAAGGTAGCCATAGAGGTACACAAACAAGTCTGGCATCTGTCTGGTAAACTAGGCTGCAGGCAACTTCTCTGCCCCATTCCATGCACAAAAATCCATCCTAGGTATACAGTAGGATTTAAATGTGAAAATTTAAATAATGTAACCCTTAAAGAAAATATCTTCATGATCCTGGGGATAGGCAAAGATTTCTTAAACATGACAAGTGAAAAATTCTAATTACCAAGGAAAGAAATTAATAAGTTCAGGTAATTTTTTAAAAGTTATAAAACTCTTTTGAAGAGGTTGTTGTAGTCTTAAAATATGGGCACAACCTTCTGAAGGGCTGACTTTAGAGGATAACTTTCACCTGGATGTAAAATTCCTGATATTTGTCTTTAAAAAGCAATTATGTTCTAGTTATAAATCATATTTATTATTAGAAACTTAAAATACTAAGAAAATCTTTCAATAAAGTAAACAGGATCATAATGCTGGCTTTAAGTAACTACCATAATGTAGAGTTTAGAACTTCCGACTTAATGGAAGGAATTTCAATTTTATAAACCAAATATCAGAAAAAGCGTCCAGTCCTTATGCATTTGGTCATCATCCTTCAAAGAAAATCCCGTTTGTCGGTTTGTTTTTGTAAACAGGTATTTTAAAGTAACAGATTGACAGAAGGCTAAAATAACCCGGTCCTGAAGCACTGTCAGGATAGGTATGCTGCTCCTAACATCTGAGCCATAAGGCTGGGCTGTCTGGCTGCTAAAATGGAAACTCAATATAAAAGAAACACTATTTAGCCCTGGCTGGCGTAGCTTGGTGGATTGAGGGCGGGCTGCGAACCAAAGCATCGCAGGTTCGATTCCCAGTCAGGGCACATGCCTGGGTTGCAGGCCACAGCCCCCAGCAACCACACATTGATGTTTCTCTCTCTCTTTCTCCCTCCCTTCCCTCTCTAAAAATAAATAAATAAAATCTTAAAAAAAAAAAAGAAAAAGAAACACTATTTGCAGGCAGAAATACCTTCAAGAGTGCTCAATGACCACACCTACCGCCTCCAGACACAGGCAGCACAAGAAGTCTTCAGGTTCTCAAAGAATGGCATTTTGTTTTCAAAAGTGAGTTCATCTTCACTCATTTGACCTTAACAAAGCTCACAGTACACTTTCTAATTTTTTGCAGGGAAAATAAGACAAGATTTTTGACCAAAATCGGAAATGAGACAACTGTACCATGGCACAATTTTACATGACTGGTTATATCACAAAACCAGAGTTGGAAGCATACTCTTAGGGATGTCTACAAGCTTTATGCGGTACCGATAAAGCACTCATGATTGTGGTCCTTTCTATTAAAAAATGTGGTTGTCAAACCCTTAATCAGAAATTTGATCTACTATGGCATTACTATTTCCATTAGAAAATAAAAATAACACACTCTGCTTCCAGTTAAAGCCAGGGACGTCACATACTCTACATGGAAGAGATGCTGAGGTTCTCCAACACTGTATTTTCTAATTCAAGAGGTAGACTAATAAAATTATGCAAGTTGTCAGTAAGTTTGTTTAGAGAAATGAAATTTAAAATAAAATCAAAAGCTACTTTATTTATCTGTGTCTGCCTCCTTTAATTAACAGGGTAGGTCTGAGTTTAATATAAATTTAGAAGGTAGACCCATTCACATTTTAGAACTCATTTTCTAGATTATATTAATTAATAAAGATACTTTTCCAAATTAAAATTTTTATTTCTACTTCATTTAGAAAATTAACATGTTTTTAAAACAAGGAAGAAAAGCCCCTTTAAATCCGTATAGCGTTTCAACCAATTGCAATTTTAAAACAATAAATTAAATACTGAAATGAGGAAAAGTAAAACAGGTATCTTTATTTTTACCTACCATCAGACATGCTTTTTAAGATGTAGAGGAAACACATCAGCAGGCTCTTAATCTCAGACTGGTCAAGTTTGTCACAACGGACCACAGAGTTTCCCAAAGTGCCACTTGGTTGGTGCTGAAAAAGGAAATAGAAGTGGATTTTTCTCCTTCAATAACAGGTGAAAGAAAATTAGTTTCACTTTTTCCCTTGGAAGAAAAACATTCTTAGAATTGAGTCCAGTCATTCAAATTGGAAAGTCTAAATAATCTGTAGATAAACTATAAGCACGCCTTCACCAAATATACACAAGCTGTTCCACAGAAGTTCTGGCTTGTCTCCTGTGCATACTTTCCTCAGGGACAAGCCAGAAGGCACAAACCTTCCAAACTGGATAACCATTGTTTTAGTCACCAGCTTAGTTTTGAAATGTCAAATAATACCTCATGCAGAAAAGTATGTGTGCTGGGATCAAACACAGAAATGATGATTCAGAAGACACAGCAGAACCAACCATATCCTCAGGAAAACATCACTGGCTGAAACAGCAAAAGAAATCTATGGTGCTTCTAAGTACCATTCACAAAAACCTAGAGCTGAGTCACTGTCATTCAGTTACGTCATAGGGCAAAAACAATGGGCAGGTGCCCTTTAGGGACAACTAGGGACACCTCAGCACAGCATTGCCAAAGACCCTAAACTGATGAGGTCATTCCATCATCAGCTTAGCTCAACACAGCAAACATCAGAAAGCTCAGGGTGCAGGGTGACGGCAGTTTTGCCACTATAGAGCAGGTTTACATATTCAAAAGGTTAACTTAAAAATTAAAAAAAAAAAGAACAAGAATCTCATCTCATGACAAAAATACAAGAGACTTAAAAATCCAAAGTTATATTTTCAATTGAGATCAGGGAAAAATTATCTTTCCTTCAAGGTATTAGAGGCCAATTGAAAAAAATATATAATAAACAGGTTTAATAACATCAATGAATATTTGTATTTAAGGAACAAATACAGGAGCAATTAGTGGCAAAACTGGTGCAGATGCATCACCGGGCTCACGCACTTCATCAGAGCCACCAGGAGAACTCAGCACTTCTCGCGGTGGGAGGGAAGGTGCAGCATGCAATGTTTCCTCTGGCAAAGTTGGAATTGTTAGAAGGGAAAAATCCATGGTGACCCGGTTTTTCCTGGCTGACTGGCAGCTCTCCTCCTCGTCAGCACTGCGTATGACACAAGCGGAGTGCCTTCTGAGCAGCTTCTCCCTCTACACACGAAGGCATGTCAGGGTCAAGGGAAAAGTTCAACATGTCATGACACACACCCACACTGCGATACACGCAACTCAAAAGAACTGGCGGTTAAGGATAATCATGTCAATGCCAGCCATGGGAAAGCATGATAAGATGACAAACCTGGTACCGAGGAAGGACGTTTTCCATATTTCTGAGTACTAGGAATACATCCCTAAATGGTTCACCTGTTTATTCGTACATGTGCTTGCCTATACCTTGAAATAAATTAGGACAACAGTGGCCAAGGTGAGACCAACATGTCATGGTTCCAGGTTTAGATCCAAGTCTTATCCGTTCCCACAAAGTGCCAAATAATCTGAGCCTTAGTTACCTCAAGACAGAAGGTTAAATGTGAAGATTTGTTGGACTAGGTTTGGAAGAGCAGTGAGAACAGAATGATTTCAAATAAAGCTTTATCCCTGAATCATCTGTGTGCTCCATTAATCTTTTCTGGAACTGGCTCTGGACCCTACGCCCATTTGTATGGACAGCTATGTTATAAATGGTGTTTTCTAGCATACAGACCACAGGGATTTTAAATGAGTGGCATTTTTATTTCCCCAGCTGTCCAACCTGCCACTCAAACTGTAAACACTGCCCTGATCTGGAATTCTGGAAACAAGAATCAGGGGGTTTCAGGGAACGGGCCCCGCCCTTAGTTAATACCCTGATTATCTACCCCAAATTAACTGAATGTGTTATTTTTAAGGTCACAGAATGAACACCAGAATGTGAAGCATGTTTATTTTTGCCTAAATCTATTTATTAAAAGAAACACAAGTTATGTGAAAAAAAATTTACCTTATCCAGGGAATTGCTTTTCTCACTATTCCTTTCTGGAAGGCTGTTCCCTGAATCTGTGCTTATGAGGGACCCTCTTGAATCGGCGTTTCTCACACTGTTGATATTTGGAGTTGAAGTTGTATATGGAGAAGCTACAGGGAATTAAGCCAAGACCAAAGATTAGGTGAGACAACAAAATAAAGATAAGCACTGGGCTTAAAAAAAGTTACTTTCATGGCACTTATTTTTTCTGTTAGGAGTTTGGTTCAAGAGTTGCATTTAGTAACATACAGCATAGTTAAAAACAAACTTTAATAAAAAACAGTCAGATGTAGCTACCAATTAACTTATAAGAAACCACTCTGCTAAAATTAAAGGAGCACACACTATTTCAGAAAGGGATAGAATGAAGACTTAAAAAGTTTTTTAAAGATAAAACCACCTACAGATATTAAATAAAAAAAATTAAACCATGCAACAAACCTGCAGTATTCAAACTATGCTGAGGTGCCCTAGAAAACTCAAGAGGGGTATCATGGGATATTTTACATTTTCAAGGAAAATACAATGATACTTGACATCTGTCGGAAACTATAGTTTCAATATTAGATTGTGCTGCATTCCTTTTGATGGTGTCGTATCTTTGTAAAACTGGGTATTTGATAGTTGCTATGACATAAAGTTGGGTAAAAATCAATGTGGAACAAAATGAAAAGGGCTGTGACCCACCTGATTCCACACTGGAAAAGCCAATACACACACACATTCTATTACTGAGAGTTCTGGTTATTAAAAAATAAAATACAAATGTTTTTCTTTAAATTAATATATTTTTAAAATGCCTTCCAAGTTGTTAAAATATAAGTACTTAAGGTATTGTAAGCACTAAGTACCTAATAAACAGAGGTGACAGGTGTGACTTTTGGCCTGGGGACTTGATGGAAAAACTGCTGGGACAATAATGAGTGATGTGAACTGAGCTTGGGAAGAGCTACAATAAGCAGTTACAAGCAGAAAGGAAATCTAACACGGACATAAAATTTGTGACATCTGTGAATAAACAGCATCTGAAGGCAGAAATCAGTGCCTACCCTGGTACTGTGGAACTTTTCAACGTAACAGATTTACTTCCTGCTTACATAAGATGTACGTATATCACATGATTAAAATGACTCTTGGACTTGTACATTTTGTGCTGAACCAAAACACAAGCCTCCAACAGAAAGGCCTGGCTGGTTGTGCAGATAGACCAGGACGACTTCGGCACGTGCTGTAGCAAGCTGTAAGCACAGCCTCCCCCATACCTACAGCTGAAGGTGCCTTTACCTGGCACCTTACAGCAGAACAGGCTGCCCGTTTTCAGGTTTCAGCATGCAGATTAGCCGCCATGGGTCAAGACACTTCTAAATCAATCCCTCCCCCTACCTAATATTCAGGTTTATCCACCCCTATCCCTGAAACCAATTCAGTCTATTAAAACCAAGAAAAGAAGAGCCAGAGGAATTTGAAAATAGAAGTAAAGGATGGAACATGTAAACTATTGGCCACATGCTGCATTCCCCAGAATAGAAACTATGTCACAAGGACCAGGTGTAAACCCTATGAAAAAATATGAGCTTTTTTCTTTTTTTTTTTAATTTTAATGATTGTTCAAGTGCAGTTTTCTCCCCTTTACTCCCAATCAAGCCCACCCACCCCCTCGCTTTTTTCTATACTCAGAAAAGAAACACATATTATGAACAAATTATAATTATCTAATTATAATTATCTCCTAATAATCATGGACTTCATATTTAATGTAGAACACAGAGCTCAAGAAAAAGAGGTCCTTTAGTGAAATTTGATCCTAAATTCTCAGGATTGTAGGCTCAATTCCAAAACCATGGGCCCAATCCAAGGCCAAAATCAACATACTTAGTAGAATTATGTTCCTATATATGGTGTGTGTTTATATTTAACCTCCTGGCCTACTGTATACCCTTAAAAACATTATACAAGATGTAAGTGAAATACAAAGAAGTATAGTTCACTTCTTTTTCTTTCATTGGAATGTGTTAGACATCCCAACACAATAGACTGTGTAGATGATAAAAGGAACTGTGAGCCTAAGAATGTGTGACCTTTAAAATGAATGTAATCTGTATTCAGCAATAAATCAGTTTTACAAATTTTCATGTACCCTGTTCCAAAGACACTTAAAACAAACCTGCTCAAGGCACATTCTCAATATGCATAGAAACAGGATTTCTTCTAAATGGAGATATAAGGAGAAAGTCTGCTTCTTAAAGGATAAGCACTGGGATTAAATTTCACTGAAAACTTGCTGAATAAAACAAGAGTTGCTACCAGAAAATCAACTAGTAAACTCACTACCAGGTGGAGCTTCCATTCCTAAAAGGGAACAAGGACCTAAGTCTTCAAAGATGGGAGAAACACAGATAAGCCTGAGTGTAAATGTCTGCTGTGGGGAATTCCTACGAAAAGTGCATTCAGGTCTGGAAATGCAAGCAAGTGAAAAGACACTAAGTCAGTCTTCAGCACTTTTCATGACTTCACCAGGAACATGGAGTATTGAAGGTCATGCTGTTCAAGTCATGCTGAATGTTTCATCTTTATATTCTCAGTGCATCCCAAACACTAACAAGATAAAAGGGGAATTGGAGAATAAAGGCAGAGCCAAAACATCCCCTCATTCTACTGGGATGGCCAAAAAGTTCATTTGGCTTTTTCCATTAGAAGGCTCTAGTAGCGCTTAATTGTGTTTAACTTCATTCAAATAAATTTTGTTAAGTTGTATTGTGACAGCTGTCATATCAGTGTGCATTAAAAAAAACTTATCAAAATTGGTGAATTTTCATGTAGCCATTTTAATGTTGAAGATGGAAGAAAATAAGCATCATTTCCAGCATACTATGTTTTATTATTTCGAGAAAGATAAAAATGCAACTGAAACGCAAAAAAAAGATTTCTATAGTGTATGGAAAAGGTGCTGTGATTGATGAAACATGTCAAAAGTGGTTTGTAAAGTTTTATCCGGGAAATTTCTTGCGGGACAACGAACCACGATTGGCTAGACCACTTGAAGCTGACGGCAATCAAATCAAGACATTGGGAACAATCAACATTATACCATGTGGGGAATAGCTGATATACTCAAAATACCCAAATCAATAGTTACTAGTGAAAATGAAAAGTTACTAGTGAAAATAAAAGTATGTCTTTTAATTTATGGAAAAAAAAAAAAAAGAGGACTTTTTGGCCTATACAACAGGGTGATCATTTCCAGTTGTTTTTTTTTTTAATTGCTGTTCAAGTAAAGAATTCTGCCTTTCCCCTTCACCTCTTCCCTCTACCCCAGCCATCTGCCCTCCCTCCCCTGATTCAACCCTCCCTTGGTTTTGTCCATGCTTCCTTTATGCTTGTTACTGAAAATAGTTCCCCTTCCCCCAGTTATTCCCTGGTACCTACCCTCTGGTTACTGTCACATTGTTCTTAATTTCAGTGTCTCTGGTTATATTTTAGTTGCTTTTTTTGTTTTGTTGATTAGGTTCCAGTTGAAGGTGAGATCATATGGTATCTGTCCCTCACCACGTGGCTTTTTTAACTTAGCATAATGCTCTCCAGTTCCATCCATGATGTCGCAAAGGGTAGGAGCCTTTTTCACTCTACTGCATAGTATTCCATTGTGTAAATGTACCATAGTTTTTTGATCCACTCATTTACTGATGGGAACTTAGGCTGCTTCTAGGATATGGCTATTGTAAATTGTGCTGCTATGAACATTGGGGTGCATAGGTGCTTTTGGATTGGTGTTTCAAGGTTCTTCGGGTATAACCCTAGCAGTGAAATAGCAGGGTAAAAAGGCAGCTTCATTTTCGGTTTTCTGAGGAAATTCCATACTTTTTTCCATAGTAGCTGCGCCAGTCTGCGTTCCCACCAACAAAGCACTAGGTTTCCCTTTTTGCCATAACCTCTCCAACACTTGTTTGTTGCTTTGTTTATGAGGGCCATTCTGACTGCTGTGAAGTGGCATGTCACTGTGGTTTTAATTTGCATCTCTCTGATGGCTAGTGATGCTGAGCATCTTTTCATATGTCTCTGGGCCCTCTGTACGTCCTCCTTGGAGAAATGTCTGTTCAAATCCTTTGCCCATTTTTTAATTGGGTTGTTTGTCTTCCTAGAATGGTGTTGTGTGAGTTATTTATATATTTTGGAGATCAAACCATTGTCTGTGGTATCATTGGCAAATATGTTTTCCCATACAGTCGGTTCTCTTTTCATTTTAATGCTGTTTCCTTTAGCCATGCAGAAGCTTTCCATTTTGATGGAATCCCATTTCTTTATTCTTTCCTTTACGTCCCTTGATCAGTGAAAAGATTGCTGTGTGGAATATCTAAGATGTTCCTGCCTATGTTCTCCTGAAGGACTTTTATGGTGTCAGGACTTAATTAAGTCTTATATCCACATAGAAATTATTTTTGTGTGTGGTGTAAGTTGGTGATTGAGTTTCATTTTTTTCCACGTAGCTGTCCATCTCTCCCAACACCATTTGTTGAAAAGGCTATTTTTACTCCATTTGATGTTGCTGCCCCCTTTGTCAAATATTAATTGACCATAGAGACTTGGACTTATTTCTGGGCTCTCTATTCTGTTCCACTGGTTCATGTATCTGTTCTTATGCCAGTATTAGCCGGTTTTGATTACAATGACCTTGTAATACTGTTTGATATCAGGTATTATGATCCCTCCTGCTTTGTTCTTCTATCTCAAAATTGCTGCAGCTATTTGGGGTCGTTTATGGTTCCATAAAAATCTTTGACATGTTTATTCTATATCTGTGAAATATACCATTGATATTTGAATAGTTTTGCGTTGAATCTATAAATTGCATTGGGAAATATGGACATTTTAATGATGTTAATTCTTCCACTCTGTGAACACGGTACATGCTTCCATTTGTTTGTCTCTTCCTTAATTTGTTTCTTCAGTGTTGTTTAGTTTTCCAAGCACAGGTCTTATACTTTACCTCCTTGGTTAGGTTTATTCCTAGGTACTTTATTTTTCTTGTTGCTACAACAAATGGGATTTTTTCCTGATTTTGTTTATGATATGTCATTGTTAGTGTATGAGAATGCCCTTGATTTCTGGATATTGACTTTGTATACTGGTGTTCTGACTAATTCATTTATTAGGTTGGCCAGATTTTTGGTGGAGCCTGTAGGATTTTCTATGTACACTATCATGTCTGCAACCACTGACAGTTTTGTTTCCTCTTTTCCAATTTGGATGCCTTTCATTTCCTTTTCCTAGTCTGATTGCTATGGCTTGGACTTCCAGTACTACGTTGAACAGAAGTGGTAAAAGTGGATAACCTTGTCTTGTCCCTGATCTTAGTGGGAAAGCTCAAAGTTTTTGCCCACTGAGTATAATGTTGGCTGTAGGTCTCTCATATACTGCCTTTATTATGTTGAGGAACACTCCCTCTATTCCCACTTTGCTGAGTGTTTTGATCAAAAATGGGTGCTGTACCTCATCAAATGTTTTTTCCGCATGTATTGATATGGTCATGTGATTTTTTTCTCTTTGCTTTTGTTTACGTGATATATTATGTTTATTGATTTGTGAATATTGTACCATCCTTGCATCCCTGGGATGAATCTCACTTGATCATGGTGTATCATCTTTTCAATGTGTTGCTGGATGCAGTTTGCTAATATTTTGTTGAGGATTTTAGCATCTATGTTCATCAGCAATATTGGTCTGAAGTTTTCTGTCTTTTGTTGTGTCTTTATCTGGTTTTGAGATTAGGATGGTGCTGCCTTCATAAAAAGAGTTTGGGAATCTTCCATCTTCTTGGATTTTTTTGAATAATCTGTGAAAGACAGGGGTTAGCTATTTTTTAAATGCTTTGGAAAATTCTCCTGTGAAACTGTCTGGTCCAGGGCTTTTGTATGTCAGAAGCTTTTTGATTACTGCTTCAATTTTGTCAGCTGTTATTGGTCTGTTCAAGCTTTCTGCTTCTTTTTCACTGAGTTTTGGAAGATTATATTTTTCTAGAAATCTCTCCATTTCACATAGGTTTTCAAATTTCGTGGCATATAGTTCTTCATAGTAATTTCCTACAATTCTTTGTATTTCTGTGGTACCAGTTGTAGTCTCTCCTTTTTAATTTTTGAATGTGCTTATTTGGGTCCTCTCTCTTTTTTTCTTGATGAACCTGCTTAAAGGCTTGTCGATTTTATTTATCTTTTCAAAGAACCAGCTCCTGGATTTACTGGTCCTTAGAATTGTGCTTTTAGTCTCTATGTCATTTAATTCTGCTATGACCTTGGTTATTTCCTTCCTTCTGCTTGCTCTGGGCTGTCTTTGTTGTTGTTCTTCAAGTTCTTGTAGATGTGGGGTTAGGTTGTTTATTTGAAATGTTTCTTTTTTAGGTAGGCCTGTATCACTATGAACTTCCCTCTCAGGACTGCCTTCACTGTGTCCCTTCAGGTTTGGACTGTTCTGAGTTCATGTTCATTTGTTTCCAGAAAATTTTTTCTTTCTTTTTTCATCTCATTCTTGACCCATTCACTGGTTAATAGCATGGTATTCAATCTCCAAGATTTTGAGCATTTTGCCTTTTTTTTCTTTGAGGTTGGTTTCTAGTTTTAGACCCTTGTAGTCAGAGAAAATGTTTGATATGATTTCAATTTTCTTGAATTTGTTGAGGCTTGTTTAGTGCCCTATTATGTGGTCTATTTTTAAAAATGTTCCATGTGCATTTTAAAAGAATGTGTATTTTGCTTCTTTGGTATGAAAGGCTCTGTATATGTATCAGTTAAGTTGATTTGATCTAGGGCATTGTTCAATGCCACGATATCTTTGTTGATATTTTGTTTGGAAGATCTATCCATTTTTGACAGTGGGGTATTAAACACCTCTACTATAATTGTGTTGCTGTCCATATCTTTCTTGAAATCCTCCAAGATTTTCTTTATGTATTTGGGTGCTCCTATGTTGGGTGTATATATATTTGAAATGTTTATGTCTTCTTGGTGGATTCTTCCCTTGAGTATTATGAAGTGACCTTCTGGGTCTCTTTTTATGGCCCTTTTTTTGAAGTCTATTTTGTCTGGTATGAGTATTGCTACCCCGGCTTTTTTCCCTGTCCATTTGCTTGGAATATATTAGGCAATCTTTCACTTTCATTCTGTGTATGTCTTTTGTTCTGAGGTGGGTCTCTTGTAGGCAGCATATGTATGGGTCATGATTTCTTATCCATTCAGCTATTCTATGTCTTTTGATTAGAGCATTTAATCTATTTACATTAAAGGTTATTATTGATAGGTACTTACGCATTGCCTTTTTTTGTACTCATGTGCCACTCTCTCTCACTCATTTTTTTTTTCCTTTTCTTAAAGCAGACCCTTTAGAATCTCTTGCAGAGGTGGTTTAGAGGAGGTATATTCTTTGAGGCTTCTCTTGCCAGGAAACTCATTTCACCTTCCATTTTAATTGAGAGCCTTCTTGATGTAGTCTCAGTTTCAGGTCCTTGTTTTCATTACTTGGAATATTCCTTGGCATTCTCTTCTGGCTGGGAGTGTTTCCATTGAGAAGTCAGCTGATAGTCTTATAGGGGCTCCCTTGTATGTTACTTCCTGTTTCTCTCTTGGTGCCTTTAAGATTCTCTCTTTGTCTTGGAATTTTGCCATTTTAATTATGATGTGTCTTGAAGTGGGTCTCTTTTGAGTTCTTCCTGATTGGGACTCTCTGTGTTTTCTGGATTTGTGTGACTTTTTCTCTCATCAAATTAGGGAAATTTTCCTTCATTACTTTTTCAAATAGTTTTTCTATCCCTTGCTCATCTTCTTCTCCTTCTGGTATTCCTATCATATGGATATTATTAGGTTTCATGTTGTTCTGCAGTTCCCTCTTCACGTCTTTGCTCTTTTTGAGCCTCTTTTCCTTTTCTTGCTCTTTTTGGGTGTTTTTTTCTACCTTGTCCTGCAGCTCGCTGATTCGATCCTGTGTTTCATCCAGCCTGCTTCTAATTCCTTCTACTGTGTTCTTCAATTCAGAAATTATGTTCTTCCTTCTGGTTTTTGTTTATAGTTCCTATTTCCTTTTCCATACTGTTGTAGTTCTCAGTCAGTTCCTTGTAGTTATCTGTGAGTTCCTTGATAATCTTTATAACCATTAATTTGAATTCTGTATCTGATAGTTTGCTTACATCCATTTCATTTAGCTCTTACAGTGGGGAGTCTTCCTTTCCTTTTGATTGCATGTTCTTTTTTTCTCTCCCCATTTTAGGTGAGTCTTTCTGTGTGTTTCTGCACTTCCTGATGTTTCACTTTGCTAGCTGTCTTTGTAGGGTGAACTTCTATAGTAGGAATTTTGTGGGGTTCAGTGGTGTGCTCTCTTTGATTTCCTTGTCTGGATGCTCTAGGTTTGTCCTTTCTTCTGTTTGTGTGGTACTTGGGTTTTTACCTGTTGGTGGTTCCTTTGTTGGTGGGTTCTCTCCTCCAATGGGTATACTGATGTTCACAGCTCCCACCTAATTTTGCATGTGATCAGTGGCAGGGGGTAGGCAAAATGGATTAAGACAGATGGAGAGTATTTTATAGGATTTAAAGTACCAACAAGTAAAGAAAAGATAGGAGATCCTTTGGATAAGTATAGCATTAACTGTGTTATTTCACCCAACTAGCCACTTTTTATGGAAGGTGAAAGAGAGATAAGACTCTTGCTAGAGGGGAGGAAGACTGTGAGCTGAATCCAGAAAATGGAGTGCTTGTGCAAGGTCAGATGAGGACATATAGTGAGAGTAAAGGATAGAGAATAGGCGTAATGTGCAAAAGAACAGAATTAACCACAACAATAGTAAAGCTCAGGAATGAAGTGAAGTGGGCCAAGATCAGGGAGGGTTGTTGTCTGGTGTGTACAACTGTATGGAACAACAATCATTTACAATAACACTGGAACAACAATAAGATGACAAGAAGTATATGATTTGGATAACCAGAATAAGAAGTACATGATCAAGAATAGTATGTTACTGGAACACGAGTGAAGTGAAAGAAGGAAAATTAAAATATAATACAGAGGGAATAAGGAAAAACAGTCAAACAATGCAATTAAATAGAGAAATAAAATGAAGAAAACTAAACATAAGGAAGAGAAATAAGAAAAATACTAATAAAATAAAAGTGGTAAAATAATGAAAAATAATAATACACATAAAGAATAAAATTCCAGCTCTATGGGACAGCCAAGTGATATTTGTCTCAGTTTCTCAGTTTTTGGGGTTAGCCTTGTGCTCCCCCTTTGGATCTGTTTCTAGATATCTCATAACTCCACATCCTACTGTCTCACTTGGGCATTTCCACAGTCTTGAATCCTACAAATAACTTGGTCAGGGAGTTAATATTTCAACATATTACTATGACCTGGGACTTATTTAATTGGCAACTGAGAGTATACTACAAACATGAATAATGTTAATTATACTTTTTATAATACCAGTCAAATATTAACACTGAGTGTTTACCAAGCCAAGTACTGCACACATCATATTAGCTCTTTGTCTCTCACTGTGACTTATTTTTGGCAATGTGGACACAGGCTGAAAAGAAGAGAAATTCTGCTTATGCCAGTTAGTAAATGGTGGAGTCTGGATCTAAAGCCATATCTGTCTGACTTAAAAACACTGCTGTGAACCATTACAGACTAGATCCTAGAAGACAGCCCCTTCTCTAATCCCACAGCAGTGGCGGGACACATGGACAGAGCAAGACAAAGAAGACAGAGCAAAGATCCCAGGAGAATGGCTAATGCAAACACTGTATGAGCACTGTGTATGAATTAACTCATTTAATCTTTACAACACAAAATTAAGTAGGTGTAACTTTGAAAAATATATGAACGTAAGTAAGATTAAGGATTGGTATTGGTATGGTAGGATACATTCAGGCATTAAAATATGAGCTTTCCAGTTTTATATTCTGCCCAGTTTCACCACTTACATGAAATAGCATGTTAACAACAAGAATAATACAAAAAGTTAAGGACATAAACTTAGCATGAATAACAGTTCTGTAAACTAATCAGCTAAGAGGACTGCTCTTAATTCTGTCCTGATTTCATTTATTCTAAGTGTTGTTTAAGAGAAAGGGATAAAGACAGAATAAAAATATTTCTGCGACAATTCTGTGAATACATTTTTTGTATCATTTTCTTCATGAAGGAGTTGGCACAGGGGCTCAATTACACAGGAAACTAATAAGCATATTTGTCAGGCATTTTCTTTTGAAAACCACTCCATTTGGATCTTCATTTATGCCATCTGTTTTCCTCCTCATGGGGGCTGCTCTTACTTTATTTCAGATACAAAAAAAATATTCCAGGAAAGAAGATTTTAGAAAATCAATTTTAGGATTGCACTCTAGCCATAAACCACTACCCCCTTCTGGAATTACATTGTCACATTTCATCTAAATTGCTAACACTACAAATATATCCTACCATACTCCTCCCACACACCTGCAAAGATATTCATTTTCTAAAAGCATAAGTACTCCAATTTATAGATTAAAATGATAAATTAACTTACGCATTAACAAAAAGCCAACAGTACAAATATGGGATTAAGCATGCTATATTCAGAATTCATGAGAACCTAGGAGTCTTCATTTCAGTGAAGAGTTGAGGGATTGTGGTTGTTAACTATCAAAACCAGGAAAGCAACAGTCCAAGCAGAAACTATCAGATTCAAGACCCTTTCAAAATTAAACTACAGACAAGCAGATAAGGTCCCAAAGCCTTACCAATGCCAGAAATAGCACCAAAGAGATCTTTGTGCAGGTTGTTATCCAGCGTGTTTCCAGACTTCTGTGGTGTCACCAATGGATTTACAGCTGGTGAAATAAGTGATTCCTCCTTCACAGTCTGCCAAAGGGGAGAAAAAGAAGAAACAACCAAAGATGATTTAAAAAAGTCATCAACTGATCTTGGAAGTGTGAGGGCAAGTGTCAGAACAAGACAGAACAGCCCGACAAGTTAAATGTGCCTGAGTGGGAGAAGCAGCCACAGGATATGAGAGGGAGGAAGACAGCAGGTGAATCAGAGGGAGAATAAGGAGAAGGGAGCATGGATATTTAAAGTGGGGATAGGGTGGGCAGAGAAATCTTGGTCATAAAGTCATTTCTTTCCCCAGAAGATCTGGCACCTCTTCCTTTCCAGAGCTCTGACATCCAACATTACTTTAAATTATTTTGGTATGTTTTTTGCCTTCAGAAAAAGACTCATGTGTTCTTTCTAACTGGAACACTAGTTTTTCTCTCACATCAGAAACCCTCCTACATGAGCAATAGCGATTGTAAGAGCAGCAGTGAAAAATCTCTGCAAATTTGGAGCTTCATAAAGAACTCCCAGTCAGTGAAGAAAGCATGTTAATTTTGAAGTGATGTCACAAAAGAGATTTAACTTGGTGTAAGCCAAGGAAAGAACTTTGTTCCTTTTTCTCAGGACTGAAGCAGTACAGACAGGTAGCATTATGCCCTGAATTACTTTTTCTGATTACAAAAGGTTTAGAGAATACACGTGTGAAACAGTGTTGTATAGGGTGAGATTTAGTGTGGGGAGTTCATTTAAGGACAGTGAAAGTTTATGCCCTTTGGAACTAAAAAAAACATTCTATAAATACGGCTCATCTCAGTATATTACTATTTAGACATATTTGGAGGTAGAGAGTAAAAAAATGGAATAATGCATCTCAATTTCTGGAAAAGGGACAGAAAGATCAAAAGAAACTCCCCAAATGTATACTAGATGACAAAGTGGCAAGATTAACAACTGAGCTGGTTCATGGATCCAAAATGAAAGGGAAAAGGAAATTGTTGAGCTGGTAACATCTATCCAAATTAATGGCAGGTGGTTCCTAACTTTAAAGTTTTGAGATAATTTCTGGGATCATCCTTTAGTCAACTTAATTTCCAAAACATTTTTAAATGATTGCATGAAGATAATATAAATTAAGGTGCTCAGTTCTTGAAGGTGGGACCTATGTCACTCACCCACCTTGGCTCTCTGACATCCAGCTTGATTTTCTACTTTTACAGAGAGAGACTTTAGCCCAAAGAGGTGGTTTTTCCAAGACTGTGTTGTATGTTACAACCAGAACTGGGCCTAAAGATTTGTAGATTATATAAAGAAGATCCTGATGTTTTACAAGATATTGGGGCATGAGAAAAGCATGCTTTTATAATGATTTTAACAAGAGTTGGTTTACTGATTGACCTCATCTTAGCCAGAACTATAGTTTACTAGTACTGTGTAATATTATTGTTTTAGTGGCGACACACACACACACACACACACACACACACACACACACGGAGGGGGAGAGAGAGAGACAGAAAGAGAATAGGTATGTACTGTGTTAAATAGTGTCCCCCCTCACCGCCCAATTCATGTCCATCTAGAACCTCAGATGTGATCTTTGGAAATAGGGTCTTTGCAGATACAAAGACGTAAGGTGAGATGAGGTCACCCTGGATCCTAAATCCAATCAATTACTGGTGTCTTTGTAAGAAAAGGAGAGTACAACAGACACCAGAGACACAGACACACAAGGGAGAGAAGGTCATGTGAAGACAAAGGCCAAGGTCAGAATGATGCAGCCACAAGTTGAAGAATGTGAGGATTTTAGGCAGCCACCAGAAGCTAGGATAGAGGTAGGGAATAGACCCAGAGCCTCCAGAAGGAACCAACCCTGTTGACACTTTCATTGTGGATGTTCAACCTCCTGCCCATGAGAGAAGAAATTTCTGTTGTTTTGGCCACCTAGTTTGTGGTACTTTGTTAGGGCAGCCCCAGGAAACAAATACAGGCTGTATATATGTGAATATGCTTACGTACACTGCCAGAGTTCACGGGGAAGGGTGATACATCTCTCACATTGATCCGCTGGACATTTTCAATCAGCAGACCAAACAGAGGCAGGTAGAGAGTGGCTATCCTTGCTTGATGGCTCTGAAACAAAGGCATACATTGTAAGCTTATCCCAGGCTCTGAGAATTTAATGATAGACTGAGGCGGTATTAGCCATCTCCTGTATTCCAATACTTCCTATAAAGACTGCTATTAGATTTTATTGCATAAACAAAGAAAAGTCTTAGTGCCATCACCACTAATTTTCTAATTGTTAGTTTCTTTATATTACTTGAAATAAAGGACATTTATCAAACCCTATTTCCCTGCATTGGGGACCACTCACTCTTGAAGCATATCTGTCATCAAAAGAATGTTTTATCAGCAGATTCTTGAGCATGCTGATGGCGATCAGTCGGACCTCCCTGAACTCCTGGAGGGCAGTTCCCACCTCCCTCAGTAACAGTCCTACCAGGAAGTGGTTTCTGCAGAACTCATCTGTTAATGAGTAGTCAAGCTGGAGATCTGAAATGAGGATAAAAACTACTTTAGTTAAAGAGAATATATCACTCTTTGAATAAAATAAAAACCAAACCCACCCTGGGTGTATCAACAGATGATAAGACTTGGCTTCCAACTGGAAAAGTCTGACTATCAAAAATAGCTCTACTTAACACATGAACCTCTTAATGAAAACAAAATTTAAATACAAATAATTGCAGTGGATTTTAAAGCATATTACGTCCTATATAATTAAGTTAGTGAATAGTTTTAGTACCAATTTTTAGAATATAGAACATATATTACATTACAAATGTAATTTTGCTATTGAAATGAAATTTAGACAGTTATCATACTAACTGATAGTATTATAGAGAGAAATGGTCTATGGATAACAAACATGTAATGAAAGAATAAAAATACATGGTCTACTGAAATGCTCTTTACTAAATGAGTTCATTACCTGGTCATTAGGACCTATATATGCCCATTAAAAACAATATGTGTAAAATTAACAAATTAGCATATAACCTATTTACTTCATTATCACTGAATAAAAAACTTAATGTAGATTTTTAAAAAATATAATCTTAATACTTCTGCACCTCTAAAAGCGAACAAAAAAACTAATATAAAACTAAAATGAAAATGAACAAAACACGAACTCAAATTAGTAAATCATCATCAAACTAAATGACAAAATTAAAGCTCTTCTGGAGAAGAGATACTAGTAAATGCAAAATCTACTTAGGGAGGCAAATAAAAACAGCTAAACATCACTCTGAAGCTGAAATACACCTTTTCAGTAAGCTGTAACAAGGATTTAACTCAAGTTAAAAAATTTTTAATTTTCTTGGTGGTTGTGAGATTTCAAAACAATTTATTTTTTAAATATATTTTATTTATTATGCTACTACATTTGTCCCATTTTTTTCCTCCCCTTTATTACTCTCCGTCCTGCACTCCACCTGCCACCAGCATTCTCCCCCTTTAGTTCATGTCCATGGGTTGTACATATAAGTTCTTTGGCTTCTCCATTTCCTAGTATTATATTTCCTATACTATTTCCTAGTATCTCCATTTCCTATACTATTCTTAACCTCCCACTGTCTATTTTGTACCTACCATTTATACTTCTTAACACTTTACCTTTTCCCCCATTCTTCCCCCTCCCCACCCCTGCTGACAACCCTCCATGTGATCTCCATTTCTGTGATTCTGATGATGAACTCCTTGAATTTGACCTTATCTGGGAAGCACTTTAGCTGCCCTTCCATTCTAAATGATAGCTTTGTTGGATAGAGTCATCTTGGATGTAGGTCCTTGCCTTTCACGATTTTGAATACTTCTCTCCGGTCCCTTCTTGCCTATAAGGTTTCTTTTCAGAAATCAGCTAATAGTCTTATGGGAACTCCTTTGTAGGTAACCGTCTCCTTTTCTCTCCCTGTTTTTAAGATTCTCTCATATTTAATCTTGGGTAACTTAATGATGATGTTCCTTGGTGTGTGCTTCCTTGGGTCCAAAGTGGGTCCAACTTCTTTGGGACTCTCTGAGCTTCCTGGACTTGCTGGAAGTCTATTTCCCTTGCAATGCCAGATTGGGGAAATTCTCCCTTATTTTTTCAAATAAGTTTTTAATTTTTTGCTCTTCCTGTTCTTCTGACACTCCTGTGATTTGGATCTTGGAACATTTCAAGTTGTCCCAGAGGTTCCTAAGCCTCTCATCATTGTTTTGAATTCTTGTTTCTTTATTCTGTTCTGGTTGAATGTTTATTTCTTCCTTCTATTCCAAATCATTGATTTGTGTCCTGGCTTCCTTCCCTTTACTGTTGGTTCCCTGTATATTTTTCTTTATACCCTTCACTTTTGCCTCTATTTTGCGACCATACTGAACCATTTCTGTGAGCACTCTGATTACCAGTGTTTTGAAATGTGCATCTGATATGTTGGCTCTCTCTTCATCACTTAGTTGTATTTTTGGAGCTTTGATCTGTTCTTTCATTTGGGCCATATTTCTTTGTCTTAGCACAACTATTATGTAGTAAGGGGTGGAGCCTTAGGTATTCACCAAGGCAGGGCGCTGCCTTGGTTGTGGCGCTGTATGTGTGGGAGGGGTCCACAAGGGAACAATGCCACTTCGCTGGCTTCTCAGCTGGCTTTCAGTCACTTTCTCCAGTACTCACAAGCAAATTGCGCCATTCTGGTGCTGATTCTGGGCGGGTGGGTGGGTTTGTGTACGTTTTAGGACCCTGTGGGTCTCTCCTGTGAGGCTGGGTGTTTCTCCCATTGCCACAACCCCCACAGGTTTTTACAGCCAGAGGTTTTGATGCTCTTTTCCTGTGCTGGAACCCTGGGTTGCATGGTCTGTCTCACTCCCCAATTGTTCCTCCTGGTTTATCCACAGGAAAATGTGGGACTACCAGGTCCACCAGCCACCACCTTGCTGTACATCCTCTCTGTCTGGCTGCCTGTCTCCACCGCTCCTACTGGTCTGAATGAATGTTCCTCATTTAACTCCTTGGTTGTTGGACTTACATACAGTTCGAATTTCTGGCAGTTCTTTCTGGTTACTTTTTGTTTCTAAATTTGTTGTCCTTGTTTTGGTTGAGCAAGGAGGCAAAGTATATCTACCCACGTCTCCATCTTGGCCAGAAGTTCAAGGATTTTAATTCTTATACTGAATCTATTATTAGAGTAAAATCTATAGGCCCCTCATTTCACTTTAATCTCCTATTATTACTCCTAAACTTATCCAAAACACTGACTCAAGTCTCATGAAACTGTTACTGTCAGTATTTAGTGAATTATTGATGGGAAAGGAGTATTGATGTACTTGGACATTGAGGTTAATAAAACAGGGAACATAAACCTGCCTGCTTATCTACAAAGTTACAGCTTTACACCCAAGGGGATTACACCATTTCTCCCCCAAGGAAATTAACACTCCTCCTTTTCCCCGTCTGGAAGTGGATTGTTAAGGGGTGCAGGGGGAGGTGCTTGACTATAGAAGCCTGTCAGTCTAACTGGGGGGAGTGGACCTAACCAAAGTCTGCTAAACCCTGGGAAATTGGTCATTTGGTAAAAAGCACCAGGTCAGTCCCAAGCCCAAACTAATATAATTCCAGGGAGACAAAGAAGCACCTGCTCTTTCTCTCTTTCTCTCTCTGTCTCTGTCTCTCTCCGTGTGTTACTCATGACTCACACTTGCCCCATGTACTTGCATGTCCTTTCTCCATAGCCATGTGGCCTTGGCAGCCACATGGCCCATGGCCATGCAGGCTCCACACACGGGCTCCAGGAGAGAGCCTGAATACCACAGTCAAGCAATAGACTGCAGCTAGAAACACACGCTAAGCTAGTCAGATCCTGGACTGGACTGTACACTGATATGGAACAGAAATTCTGGGCACTGGCTTTCATCATGGCCCTGCTGAAGACAAGACTAGCACTTTTCATGGCAAGATGGATAGACATGGGACACTGGAAGCCAGGAGGGAAACCCTGTTAATTTTGCATCATTGGTAAAGTTTACCAGAGAGCCACATTCTCCTATGTAGTCTCAGGGAATTCTTTTCCACACGATACCACAGGAACTCATTTTCCACTGATAACAAAACCCTTTAGCAGCAGTAAGAGAAAGATTATTTCCAGAATAATAGTGTCCACTCTTTACATTAAGCCCAGTTTACCCAAACAACAGTTCACAGCTTGAATTCAGATAAACCACTTAGAAGAAAACTGTTGATAGGTTTAACTGTGCATGTGTGCATGTGCAAATGTGGGGTGGAGGAGGGACAGTGAAATGGAGAGAGGAAAAAAATGATTAAAAGTATTTAAATTATCACTAAGTGACCCACACCCATCTGCCTGGGGCAGTCCATCTTGTCACCAAATACCTAGCATTCTACTAAGAGTTTGTGTCAGTCTCCTGGACACCTGAAGGATTTCTACTTTGCTCAATAAGCAATTGGGCCCTGCTGGGTCAGAGTGGAAGGTGGGCATTAGCATACGTTCACTGCCCAACAACTAGGTATAAAGAGCTATCCTCAGTAACCTGACAGGTGAAAGGAAAAGACAGTTACAGTTACCAAGTACAGGGGACCTGGTAAGACTGTGAGGTGAGGGTGTGACAAGGTTGTAAGTGCAGGGTGGAGAGCGATTAATTTCAGTCAGGGTGCTGGGAGAGGGTGAGGAAGAGACCTGGTAGGGACCACATGGGAGATGCAGAGTGTCTGGCTGGGGAGGAAGATGAGAACAACCCCAGGAAGGTTTGAGGTTGAGGTGTGTCAGGGCTACACACATCATGTTTGAGGAGCTGGGAGTAGCAGGTGTTTCTGAAATGTGCGGGATGGGGGGAGTGAGACCAGATGGCTGGACCACGGTTGGATCAGGGAATGCTGAATAACTGGCTATTACCTTGGCCCAGAATGTTTTCCCCCATTAGTGTTCATGGCTCAATACCTCACTTCCTTCAGATGACCAATTTCTGGTTACCCTATCTCAAACACCACCTCATTTCATATCTCCTTTCCTTGCCTTGTTTTTCTGTCCTTAGCAATTATCACTCTCTAACATTCTATAGATTTCCCTTAGGCAAAACAGCTAAGGATTATCATCCTTGTGTGGATTAAAAAGGGGCTCTATGGAAAGTAACCTCACAGGTGATCTGATCATAAATTCCTACTTGGGCAGGTCATGGTGGGTAGTGATGCCCTATGCCTATGAATTTTTTTAAAGATTTTATTTACTTATTTCAGGCCCTGGCTGGCGTAGCTCAGTGGATTGAGTGCAGGCTGCAAACCAAAGCATCGCAGGTTTGATTCCCAGTCAGGGCACACACCTGGGTTGCAGGCCACAGCCCCCAGCAACCGCACATTGATGTTTCTCTCTCTCTCTTTTTCCCTCCCTTCCCTCTCTAAAAAAATAAATAAATAAAATCTTTTTAAAAAGATTTTATTTACTTATTTCTTTTTAGAGAGAGAGGAAGGGAGAAAGAGAGGGAGAGAAACATTAATGTGTGGTTGCCTCTCACATGTCCCCTACTGGGCATCTGGCTACAACCCAGGCATGTGCCCTGACTGGGAATTGAACTGGGAACCCTTTGCATCGGGGTCCAGAGCTCAATCCATTGAGCCACACCAGCCAGAGCCTTATAACTTTTTTTAGTAAAAGATTTTTCTTTGCCTTAAGCAAGATCTACCCATTGTTTTTGTGCATCTAGGTTACATTCCTTCAAAGGTTACATTCCTTCAAAATAAGGGCAGATACCCTTAAGAAAGCATATATTCTTGTTGATTATCTTGTAATCTCGTCTCTACCTTGCTTTCTTCCACCTTCAGGTAATCATAAAGGAATATGCTGACTGCCATTCTAAGAAGTGTTTGAGATCTTGCTTTCCCCACAATTGTTATTAGTTTGGCTCAAATAAAATCTTACAAAAATTCTTAACAGGATTGGACATTTTTATGTGGACACTTGTCCATGACTGTATCCTGAGGTTAAACACAGTTGGTACTGGGTAAATATTTGTTGAATGCACGAATACCCATTCCAGGACACAGTCCCCCTTCTATTCCTTAAAACTCAGTCTGAGTCATATTTTTATGTCTCTGAATGAAGGCCTTTGTATATTTCTCCCTGAACTTCAGAGTCACTTGATTTAGGTGTTATTAATAGTTTGGTGGCATCCTTCCACTTTTTCTCTCCTTTAGCTAAAACAATTCTGAGCACATACAAGGCACTAAAACTAGTAAAAACCACTCAACAGACCTAGCATTCTACCTTGACCGACTCAGTTAAGATAAAGAAATCACTATGAGCTAAATTTAAAGAGGATACAGGAAAGTTAATAAAGACTCAACATGCACACATAAAAAGCACGTGAAAAGCTGTATTGCTAGTAATGTAGGTTACTGCCGCCACTATGGACAAGGGCTATGAAAATGATGGAATAATACATTTTTAGAGTAAGGAAGGGATTTTGTTTGTTTTACTTCTAAAGAAATATCTTAGAGAACCCATGAGCAAAAAGCAAGATGCCTCCCTGAAATGTTAACGCAATCCCTTAGCTACAGAAAGAACACATTCGCTGGTTTATCATGAGTTTAAGAACTGACCAAACTATATGCGAAATGCCTAGAAAAATAGCATACAAAAGCATTTCAACAATCACTTGCATTCTTTTTCTTTTAAAGGAGGAAAATGCAAGAAAGCAAGCATCATACACTGCAACCTACCTATAGGAGTTTCATTTGACTCCACAGCTGGTGAAAGAAAAGCTAATTCATGAGAAAAAAGAAAAAGTAAAACAAATAAAAATAAACCACAGGAAGTAAAATGAATTTCTATTGTTTAAGCAAAGGAATGTTTCAATGAAGAAGAGTCACACTAACATGAAATGTAGTCTGGTAAGTTTGCTGAAAAGTAAGTTCCCATAGAGCGTTTAATCAATATTTTTAACATGGAAATTTAACTAGAAAAAAATTAACCCATCCATGAAAAAAACAAATGAAAAGAATCTCATGTCATGTTGGAATCAATTCTCTCATCTTATTAAAAGTAAATGACTCTCTTTATATATATATAAAGGTAAGATTACCTTGGTATCTTTGAATCCTCCCTTTTCCAAATGGCATTGGTAAATTCAATGGAATATAATGTTCATGATTGCACACCACACGGAGAAATTCAAACTTGTATTCAAAGAGGGTCTGCAGGAAAAAAACGTTTAGTCGGAAGTTAAATACCTCACTGGATATTTTATATAGCATCCTAAAAATGTGTAAGAAATAATAGACCCAGTCTTTAGCTTCTTGACCTTCTTAGAACTGCATGCTCTGGGGAGAGCTGCCAGCAGATTGTCCTTGGGCTCAACTAGCAAGATCAGCCTTTCCCTAGGTCTCCAGCCTCCTGCCCGGCCCACCTCTTTTGGACTTGCCAAGCTCTACAAATTTGGTCCTCAGAGGACTACTTGGAATGGTGTGCAGCTGGCACCTTTTGGTAACCTTCAATAGGCCAATTTTCTTTATTTCTTGAAAACATACATGGCATTACTCAGAAATACTTCCAACTGAGGTTTTAAAAATGGCTGCAGCAAGACAGCAGACCACGTGCGCAGGGCTGTCTGAATGGGAAACTGAGACTCACAACTGACTGTGGACTACTGCAGTGGCCAAGGTGGGAAAAACTCCCAGTCTCACGTGAGAGTTAACTGGAAAAGGTGGCTAGAGATGAGTGTGTTATAACTGCACTGTTCCCTCTCTGGCCCCTCCCCCACAGGCAGCACTGTAGCGCAGCAAGAAGAGCTGCCCTGCCCTGGGGAATACCTAAGGCCCTGCCCCTTGCAACATAAGGAGTGTGCCAAGATAAAGAAATATGGCCCAAATGAAAGAAGAGAGTAAAGCTTCAGAAAGAGAGTTAAGCAATGAGGAGATAGCCAACCTGTCTGATGGAGAATCTAAAGCCCTGGTAATCAAAATGCTCACAGAACTGATGGAGCTTGGTTGAAAAATGAAAGAGCAAATGAAAGATACCCCAAATAAAATAAAGCAAAATATTCAGGGAACCAACAGTGACAGGAAGGAAACCAGGACTCAAAGCAATGATTCAGAACAAAAGGAAGAAATAAAGAATGAAGAACAGGATGAAGAAACAAGAATCCAAAAAAATGAAGGGAGGCTGAGGAATCTCTGAGACAACCCGTTCCAATATCCAAATTATAGGGGTGCCAGAAGGAGAAGAACAGCAGCAAGAAATTGAAAAATTACTTGAAAAAATAGCAAAGGAAAACTTCCCCAATCTGGCAAAGGAAATAGACTTCCAAGAAGTCCAAGAAGCTCAGAGAGTCCCAAAGAAGGAAGACCCAAGGAAGCACACACCAAGGCACATCATAATTACATCAGCCAAGATTAAAGAGAAGGAGAGAATCTTAAAAGCAGCAAGAGATAAGGGGACAGTTTACTACAAAGGAGTTTCCATAAGGCTATCAGCTGACTTCTCAAAAGAAACCTTACAGGCAAGAAGGGGCTGGAAAGAAGTATTCCAAGTCATGAAAGGCAAGGACCTACATCCAAGATGACTCTATCCAGCAAAGCAATCATTTAGAATGGAAGGGCAGCTAAAGTGCTTCCCAGATAAGGTCAAGTTCAAGGAGTTCATCATCACCAAGCCCTTATTAAATGAAATGTTACAGGGACTTATCTAAGAAAAAGATGATGATAAAATATATGAGCAGCAAAATGACAACAAACTCACAAGTGTCAACAACTGAACCTAAAAGAAAAGACAAATAACAAAACAAAAACTAAGCAAAATATTAGGACAGGAACATAATCAGAGAAATGGATGTCACATGGAGAGATTTCAGTGGGGAGGGGGAAGGGAGGAATGGGGGGGAGTAGAGGGAAAAAGAAGCATAATTGGTAGGCATAAAATAGTTGGGGAGAGGTAAAAAATGGTGTGGGAAACAGAGAACTCAAAGGACTTACTTGTACAACCCATGGACATAAACTACGGGGGGGAAATGCCACAGCGCAGGGGACAGGGGGCGGACAAAGGGGGAGAAATGGAGAAGAAAAAAAAGAAATGCATGCTCTGTGGTATTTTAGATTTTACAATGGCTGCGGGGATTTGTTTGAAAATTGAGAACACATTTCATTAAACAATATTCTCCACTAACTTTCAGAGCATTTATTATTTATGCTCCTCTTACTGCAATAAAGGACTTCAGGCAGTTTATAATTATGGACATAGACTGAATACAATAAAAAAATGAGTTAAGAGGAAGGGCCCAGTTATTTCTATTACCTTGCTAAATAAACTATGACTCCCAAAACATATACTTTTAGTTTTGTAGTTGTGAAGTCATTTCAGGTGTTTATGAGAAAATCAAATAAATGTTTCTTTTACATCCAGGATTCTAGCTTCCCTAACATCTCACATATTAATGCAAGTAAGTACTAGTTAGTATCTTCACGAAAGGGGAGTGAATAGTGCCCCTGAGACTGAAAGATAACTCTGATGTGAACAAAGAGAAATGGGTGGGTTGCTGGTCATGTATCAGTGAGGAAAAAAACAAAAAAGAGCGTGTAACACACACACACACTACCTTCGGATCTCCAGGAGCAAAGCAGCTGATGTAGTTGTTGATCTGCTTAAAGACGAAGCCCCGGTCCATGAAGGTGAAACATCTCTGTGGACAACCACAACCCACAAAGGTAAGTATTTAGGCCCAAACTTTTTAGAAAGTTGGGTTCTAAACAGTCTTTATTGTTAATAAGTTTATGTTTTAGCATACAAACATGCCGTTGACACTGAGCAACTAACTATAAACTACTATATACTACTCTGCTAGAAAGGACACTTCAGTCACTTAGCCAGCACCCTCTGGCATGGAGATTCCCACCTTGATGAAGACAGCAAGGCTATGATTTGCGTTCTTAGATGCCTCTGGGTTATCTCGGAACTTCTGAGTGATGTGTGGCATCAGCATATTCACAACAGTTTCCACTGCATGATGATAGGATGCAGGGAACCTCTGGTTTCTCAATACCTAAAAAAGAATCGAGAGCCAACATTCATTACTTTTTTAAGTTGCATCCTTTTGGGGGAACATATCTCATCTCTGAATTCATTTTAAAAACTCAACATTCTAAGCTTATTTATCTGAAATCAGAAAAGATAAATGAATCCTTCTCTCAATGTACAGTACAAGTAATCTAATATTTAAATGAGTGCTATGGATTAGACCTGAGATTTCAAACTTCAGCATGATAAAGATCACCCTGGAGACATTTATAAAAATGTGGAGATATGCCTGCAGTCACAGAGACACTGACCAAGAGCTGCATTTTTACAGAGTATGTTTGGTGATTCTAGTGCCTGTGCCTCTCAGAGATCTCTTTAGAAAACACTGCCTTAGGTTTAAGCTTCAAGTATTCAAACTGAAAACATACCGATTGGTGATTGTACATTACCAGTTGAAACTCTTTACAGCAGTTCTCTTCAAATTAATTTTATATAGTAATTTTTCCTCAATAGGAATACTTAAGAAATTACACTCAGGCCACTCAAAAATTAGCTGGGTTCCTCTTACTGTATATATATCTTTTACATGTCAGGAATTGCATGAGATATCTTTATGTAGTTTTTCATTGAATTACTATAAGATATCTTATGAGTTTAACCCTCATTTCACTGAGGGTCAGAGAGTTTAAGCAAATGTGTCCTCAGCCACACCACTATCAACTAACAAAGATTCAAATCCAGATCTCCCGTCAGTTCAAGGCCCCTGCTATTTCTATTCTGTGATGCCTGTTGCCCCTCCCTACCTGTAATAAATGGAACCATTTAATAAGGACTTAAATGTGGTAGAGATTGAATAAAATGCTCCGTGCATTTATCCACTCATGCATGTGATTCTAACAGCCACAACTGGGAGGTATTTTCATTTCCATCTTACAGACAAGGAAACAAGCGTAGGGAGATCCGGTAACCAAGTACTAAATGACCTTTAATATCCCTAACTTTCCTTCTCCTTTTTAGCTGTGGAACCCTAGGGTTTTACAGAAGCTCACAGCTGTCCAGCTAAAGACTACATTTCACAGCCTAATTTTTTGCTAGATAAGGGCCATATGACTGAGTTCTTGCCAATGGGTCATAAAAGGGAAGAGACACATGCCTCTTCCAGCCATTCCCATAAAAGGAGAGGCTTGTTTCCTAAATTCTCTTCTTTACCATTGCCTGGAATGTGTGGTGGTAGTGAGTCAGTTTCTTAATCATGTGGATAAAGATAACACCTGGGCTGGACAATTGGCTACAAGGAACCCAAGTCCCTGAATGCCCTTGAGGGACAAGTCCCCCCACTCTCCGAACTGCCTACTGGCTCATAAATTTCCAAAAGTAAGAGATGAACCTTCCATCTTATTTAAAGCACTATTATTCTGGCCTGCTTTGGAGCAACCAAACCAGTATTCCAATATGAAACAAATAGTATTTTGTAAAACGAGAACGGGAACCCAGTTATTTCTGACAGGAAAGCATGCTTTATGTTTATGCATTAAACACCAGAATTTATTTTAAAATTTAGAAATACTAGCTTTATAATAATCTTAATTATCAAAACAGTAACAAGAAAATCTTTGTAATTTCAGATTTTACTGTATTGTTTTTGAAAGTAGGTGAACTTGAAATTCTTATCACTTGATCCTTACCTCACTGAATTCCTGAGTTTATATAAATTTACAAAGGATTTTGTTGAATACATGCAACCAATAACTCAATTCTCAGGTAAGGCCAACTCTAACCACCAGACATGACAGCCAGCTGCCCAAGATTGCTATTCCCAAAAAACAGGTCTCCCAAGAAATGCTTCTGGTCTTTAGCCTTTAGCATGTGGCTGAGTCAATGAATGCTAAAACCATGAAAAGTGGATGGGGAACCCTACAATGTATGGAAGGGGTGGAATACCACATAAATCTATTAGTCCAGCGATTTTCAAAATTTTCATGTCATAAATTAATTGCTAAAGTTCTGCAGCACAAAAAAATTTGCATTTTTGAAGATCTGACAAAAAATAGGTATAATTTTGATTCACTCACAATGGAAGGCTACTGTTGTGTTGGCTCTTGTAATTTTTTAATTTAACAATCTAAGGTAAAGAGATCAGTGCCCCTGACTAATAGTCAGATATTGTACATTTTACTTTTTCTTTTTAAAAATATATTTTATTGATTATACTATTATAGTTGTCCCATTTCTTCCTCCCCTTTGTTCCCCTCCACTCTGTACCCCTCCTCCCACCAGCATTCCTCCCACTTAGGTCATGTTTATGGGTCGTACATTTAAGTTCTCTGGCTTCTCCATTTCCTATACTATTCTTAACCTCCCCCTATCTGTTTTGTACCTACCAATTATGCTGCTTATTCCCTGTACCCTTTCCCCCATTCTACCTCCTCCTGCTTCCCGCTGACAACCCTCCATGTGATCTCCTTTTCTCTGGTTCTGTTCCTGTTCTAGTTGTTTGCTTAGTCTTTTTTGTCTGTCTTTTTTTTAGGTTCACTTTTTGACAGTTGTGAGTTTGTTGTCATTTTACTATTTGTAATTTTGGTCATCTTATTCTTAGGTAAGTCCCTTTAACATTACATATAATAAGGGCTTGGTGATGATGAACTCCTTTAATTTGACCTTGTCTGGAAAGCACTTTAGCTGCCCTTCCATTCTAAATGACAGCTTTGCTAGATAGAGTCATCTTGGATGTAGGTCCTTGCCTTTCATGACTTGGAATACTTCTTTCCAGCCCCTTCTTGCCTGTAAGGTTTCTTTTGAGAAATCAGCTGACAGTCTTATGGGAACTCCTTTGTAGGTAACTGTCTCCTCTCTTGCTGCTTTTAAGATTCTCTCCTTCTCTTTAATCTTGGCTAATATAATTATGATGTGCCTTGGTGTGTGCTTCTTTGGGTCTTCCTTCTTTGGGAGTCTGAGTTTCCTGGACTTCCTGGAATTCTATTTCCTTTGCCAGATTGGGGAAGTTTTCCTTCATTATTTTTTCAAGTAATTTTTCAATTTCTTGCTGCTGTTCTTCTCTTTCTAGTACCGCTATAATTCGGATATTGGAATGCTAAAAGTTGTCCCGGAGGTTCCTAAGCCTCTCCTCATTGTTTTGAATTCTTGTTTCTTCATTATGTTCTGGTTGAATGTTTATTTCTTCCCTCTGCTCCAGATTGTTGATTTGAGTCCCAGTTCCTTCCTTTCACTGATTCTCTGTACATTTTTCTTCACTTCACTTTGCATAGTCTTCACTTTTTCCTCTACTTTGTGACCATACTCTACCATTTCTATAAGCATCCTGATTAGCAGTACTTTGAACTCTGCATCTGATAGGTGGCTATGTCCTCATTGGTTAGTTCTATTTTTGGAGCTTTGATCTGCTCTTTCATTTGGGCCATTATTTTTTTTGTTTTGGCATGCCTGTTTATATAGTGAGGGGAGGAGCCTCAGGTATTTTCCAGGGCAGGGCAACACATGTTGCTGCATCGTGTGGCACTGTTTGTGGGGGAGGAGTATAAGAGGGAACAATGCTGCTTGCTTGTCTCCTGGCCAGCTTTCAGTCATTTCCCCCACTACCCACAAGCAAATTGGGCCCTTCTGGTGCTGATTCCTGGGTGGGCGGGCTTGTGGATGCTCTAGAATCCTGTGGGTCGCTGCAGTGAACACTCATGTGAGGCTGAGACTTCTCCCACTGACACAGCCCCTATAGGTTTTCACAGTCAGAAATTTTGAGGCTTATTTCCCCACACAGGAACCCTGGGTTTCTTTGTCCATCTCATTCTTCAGTTGTACCTCCTGGTTTATCTGCACGCAAATGTGGGACCACCTAGGCTGGTCCACCAGCTGCCGCCTTGCCATGTGTCCTCTCCACCCCTGCTGCCCTTCTCTATCCCTACCACCAGTCTGAATAAATGTTTCTTCTGTAACTCCTTGGTTGTTGGACTTCCATACAGTTCAGTTTTCTGGCAGTTCTATTTTTTTTTCCATTTTACTTTTTTTTATTTTAATTGATGTTCAAGTACAGTTTTCTGCCTTTTACTCCTATCCCAGCCCACCCTCCAGCTCTCCCCACCTCCCTCCCATTTCCACACCCCTTGTTTTTGTCCACGTGTCCTTTATACTTGTTCCTGCAAATGCTTCCCCTTTTCCCCTGAAAGTCCCTCCACTCTCCCCTCTGGTCACTGTCAGCCTATTCTCTATTTCAGTGTCTTTGGTTATGTTTGGCTTGTTTGTTTGTTTTGTTGTTTAGGTTCCTGTTAAAGGTGAGATGATATGGTATTTGTTTTTCACCACCTGGCTTTTTTCTCTTAGCATTTGCACCCGTGTTGTTGCAAAGGGTAGGAATTCCTTTTTTCTTTCTGCTGCATAGAATTCCACTGTGTAAATATACCATAGTTTTTGATACACTCATTTACTGATGGGCATCTAGGTTGCTTCCAGCACTTAGCTATTGTAAATTGTGCTGCTATGAACATTGGGGTGCATTAGGTTCTTTTGCATTGCTGTTTCAGGGTTCTTAGGATATAATCTTAGCAGAGAAATTGCTGGGTCAAAAGTCAGATCCATTTTTAGTTTTCTGAGAAAATTCCACACTGTTTTCCATAGTGGTTGTACCAGTCTGCAATTCCACTAACAGTACACTAGGGTTCCCTTTTCTCCACAACCTCTCCAACACTGCTATTTGTTGTTTTGTTTATGATGGCCATTTTGACTGGTGTGAAGTGGTATCTCATTGTAGTTTTAATGCACATCTCTCTGATAGCTAGTGATACTGAGCATCTTTTCATGTGTCTCTGGATCCTCTGTATGTCCTCCTTGGAGAAATGTCTGTTCAAGTCCTTTGCCCATTTTTTAATTGGATTGCTTACCTTCTTAGAGTGGAGTCATGTGAGTTCTTTAAATATTTTGGAGATTAAGCCCTTGTCTGAGGTATCACTGGCAAATACGTTTTCTCATACAGTTGGTTCTCTTTTTTAATTTTAATACTGCTTTCTTTAGCTGTGCAGAAGCTTTTCACTTTGATGAGATGCTATTTGTTTATTCTTTCCTTTATAAGTTCCTTGTTCCTAGGCACATATCTGAAAATGTTGCTGAGTGAAATATCTGAGATTTTCCTGCTTATGTTCTCCTCTAGGACTTTAATGGTGTCAAAACTTATATTTAAATCTTTTATTCACCTTGAATTTATTTTTGTGTATGATGTAAACTGGTGCTCGAGTTTCACTTTTTTGCACATAGCTGTCCAGTTCTCCCAACACCATTTGTTGAAGAGACTATTTCGACTCCATTTTATATTGCTGCCCCCTTTGTCGAATATTAATTGATCATAGAGACTTAGGTTTATTTCTGGGCTGTCTGTTCTGTTCCATTGGTCTATAAGCCTGTTTTTATGGCAGTAAGTTCTGGTTATTTTTTTGTTTTTAAATTTGTTGTCCTTCTTTTGGTTGTGGGAAGAGGCAAAGTTTATCTACCTACGCCTCCATCTTAGCCAGAAGTCCTGGAGTGATATTTTACATTTTAAATATTCCTGTGGCACACCAGTTGAAAATCACTGTATTAGTGCATATCATCATAACAAAAAGTAAGATAACCAGGCATTGTATGCCTCCTAATGTGATGCAGTAGTGCTGGATACAAAGCATCCTTTATCAAAAACAAATCAAACCTGAAAGGACTTGGGCTTCTCGATATTGGTATAAGTTTATAGGAAAGACAGGGGACATAGAACCATATCTGAGAAAAGTGTGAAGTTATGACCAGTCAAATCCAGAATGTGGGGAATTCTAAAAGGCAAATGGCCCATTTTCTTCAACAAATACGCTGTGTCAAAAAACCCCAAACAAATGGAGAGGGGATTGTTTGAGAATTTTAGAAATTTTGGGAACACATCAACAAAAGACTATGTTAGATCCTGATTCAAACAAGCCAATAGTAAAATGACATTTTTGAGACGCCTAGGGGAAAAATGGAACACAGACTGGGTGTTAGATGATAATAGAGAAATACTGCTAATTTTGATGAGTGCGACATTACTGTAGTAGGTACTTATCTTTATTTTAAAGGCTTTGTCTATTAAAGATGACACACTAAAGTGCTTGCCAATGAAATAATAAAATATCTGGAAGTTGCTTTTAAATACTCTAGTAAAAAATGTGTGAAGGTGGATATATAAAGTAAGAATGGCAGCATGCTGGTTCACTGTTGACGTTGGGTAAGGACAACAGGACATTCGTTAAACTATTCCCTTTCCTTCTATTTTTATTAAAAAACTTCTGTAATAGCCATGGCTGGTGTGGCTCAGTGGCATGAATGCTGGCCTGTGAACAGGAAGGTGACCAGTTCGATTCCTGGTCAGGGCACATTTCTGGGTTGTGGGCTAGCTCCTCTGTTGGGGTATGCAAGAGGCAGTCAATTGATGTTTCTCTTACACATCAATGTTTCTCTCCCTCTCTTTCTCTCTCCCTCTCCCACTAAAAATACATAAAATCTTATGAAATACATAAAAACACTGTGACCAAAAATATGGCTTTGCATACAAAACTACAAAACTTTCCAAAAGTCTTCAAATGTTCATTCTTTGTTCCATACTGTGTTCTATACTCTTGTAAGGTTTACTGCTCAGTGAGATATAAGAAAGAAGTTCATTAACTAATAAACTTCATTTTTTATGGCTTAGCAAGCACAAAAGTAATGGTGTAGACAAGAAATTTTCCAGTGACACTTTCCAGAAGTCTGAAATTACTCCCTATTATTGGAATTTCTAAATAATTTTTTTTCTCTAGAACATCTTTTCTTTCTCCAAGCTCTTCATTATTTTCATTCACAAAATCAGTCTCTCTACCCTGCTGGTGCCATGAAAATGGCCACTCAGATCTCCAACTGCAGGGAGCATAAGTAACCCATGGCCCAGGTGCTGTGCTCTGAATTCTGCTACTGCATTTTCACCATGGACACATCTTGCATGGGCTGCTCCCAGCCACTGACCAAGGGTGGCAGGAATACCAAGGGGGGTTTGTTCCTGGGGAACACCGGAGTCCTCTGATGGTCAACCTGAGCTCAAGGACTTTCCAGTGGCCTTGCTCAATGCTCTTAGAATTGCACTGCAGTCTAAGATTTTTCCTTCCTTCTCTCTCTCTCTCCTTCTGCCATCTGATGGTTTTCCCACTCTCTCCTGGGCTTCTTTCCCATCTTTTCTCACAGTCATTGCTCCTAATAAATCTCTTACATAGATAACCTTATCTGATAACTCCACACTAACACAGTGCTTTTCCCAGTGAAAAGCTTAGGTGTATGATTTTAGCAGACTGGTGCTCACAGATCTATTTCTCCAGCTATGTCTATTTTCTTCCTTGCCCAAGCCTGAATCTCCACCTGCAAACTTTCTTGGACTGTGCCATTGCACCTTGTGGCAACAACTGTTGGTTGCCTCCCAATATCTGTTCTCTCTTCTCTTTCACGGTAATAGAACCTCAACATTTTAACTGAGGGCATGAACACTCAGAATAAAGACTACATTTACCAGAATCCCTTGCAGGTAAGTGTGACTAACTGGTATGTGACTAGACCTGGTTCTGGAGGTAGCAACAGGTCACATCCAGGAAAAGACTTATATTCTCCTTCCCGCTGGCTCCACATGGGCATGGTGGTGAACCCAGTTAGACCAGAAGTATGAGCAGCACTCCAGGTACACAAAGCAGTGAGATGGAAAAAGTCTTGGTCTCAGATAAACTTTGTGGAATAGAATCCCCATACTAGCTTATACTTTCATGTGAAAAGAAATAACATTTTTTTTCTTTAGTTACTGTTACTTTAGATCTCTGTGACAGGAGCTGACCCCATGGCCCCGAAGCTTAAGATGTACATCCCAAACAAAACTCATCACACCCTGTCTTGCCTGGTAAACCACATCCTAATTATCTCTCCCAAATGCTCTACTCTTTTATGCTCTCAAACATAATATCTAAGTGGACTTTTTATCCCCACTAAAAACTAACTTTACTATATTCTGTTTGTTTAAGTCAGGTTTATTGATATTTGTTACACATACTAAAATTCACCCTTTTAAGGCATACAGTTTGGCAAGTCTTGGCAATGAATATAGTTGTGTAACCACCACGACAACCATGATACAGTACATTTCTTTCACCATAAAAGTTCCCTCATGTCCCTTTGAATTTCTGCCCCCACCCCCAACCTCTGGAGACCACTGCTCTGTTTTCTATCCCTAGAATATTTTCTTTTCCTAGAATGCCATAAAATGGATTCACAGAGTATAAAGTCTGCATGGCCACAGTGACTTCCTCCACTTAACTTAATGCTTTTGAGATTTATCCATGTTGTTGAACAAATTAGTAGTTTGTTCCTTTTTATTTCTGGGTAGTACTCCATTGTATGGAGTTACCACATTTGTCCATTTGTTAGTGGACATTAGGTTGTCTCCAGTTTGGGGCTATTACGAGTAAAGCTGCTATGAACATTCACATACAAATCTCTCTGTGAATATGTTTTCATTTCTATTCAGTAAATACTTAGAAGTAGAGTTGCTGGGTCAAATAATTAGTCGACTTACTATTTTCTCTTATCCATTCATGCTTTCCATTCCATCCCCAATCCCACCTCTTCCACCCAGTGAGAGAGCTAAAAAACAAACAAACAAACAAACAAACAAACAAACCCAGACATACAAAAAATGACAGGTATGTTAATCTGTTCCTCAGGTTAAATTCCAGAGGGAAGATAGATTCATTGGTATAAAGTTTGCGAGCCACTCTGCTAACATTTGTATGCTCTTCCATCTTGTCATTCCTGCTGAAGAACCTACTCTACCTCTCTATGGTCTTTATCAAATCATTGGCTGCTTGGCCTCAAAGCTCCCAATTATCTTGTTGTTTCTATGTTGATCTTGTTTTCTGTTTTTAAATTTCATGCATTTTTTAAAAGATTTTATTTATTTATTTTTAGAGAGAGGGGAAGGGAGGCAGAAAAGAGAGGGAGAGAAACATCACTTGGTTGCCTTTCTTGCATGCCCCAACTGCGGACCTAGACTGCAACCCAGGCATGTGCCCTGAATGGGAATCGAACCTGTGAGCTTTTGGTTGACAAGCTGGCAGTCAAACCACTGAGCTATACCAGCCAGGGCTGTTGATCTTGTTTTTGACTCTTTCCCTCTACTCTCAGCCTGAGGCCCACCACAGAAGTCTTACCTGTGCATGAGTTCTCTCCTGTACCAAATGCTTATTCTTTTCTCTCTAAATTTGGCATCTTTCTAGGTCCAGATAAAGTCCCATCTCTATCACCTCATTAATCTCCTATCATTTTGGAGCTCACATATATACCTTCCTGCACTATTCTCCAACTGCTGCAAGCTGAATGCCTTCTTTCTCCAAGGACTCTGTCAGTTTCAAGGCTGAGGATGCATTCTCACTCCACATGCATTTCTCCTCAGTGTTCTGTACATAGCAAACAACTGTTCAAAGCACTTATCCATGGATGAAAGTATCGATATAAACATTCTGCCATGACCTATGTACATGGTTTACAAATATAATTTAGGAGAGGGCTAAACAGTCCATTTAGAACATGAATCATATCACCTTCCTTCCACTTTCCAAATAAAAACTCTTTCCTTGCTCAGTTAAGCCAGAAAGTGGTTGTGGGTTAAATAAGTGACTCTTAAGGGTATATATTCATCCTATTCTATGCCAGGTTTTCCAACTTCCTTGAAGTACACCTGTGTAATGCCAGCAATTTGCTTGGTTCAGTGTGGGAGGGCAGGAAATTCAAAATGAGTCTGCTGAAATTATAGTTGCTAAATATGAATGATACAGAAGAAACACCCACAATATATTACTTATTGAGGCAGAATGGGGTTGAGGGTTACAAACTTAGCAGGCCTCCATGAGGTCTACTCAAAAACCACTTCCTTTAAATTCCAAGCACATGTCACTTATGAAACACTCAAGTCTAGCAAGGAAACGCTTATTTTAGATGCTAGTTCCAAGAGAGGCTCTGATGGGCAGCCTTTCTCAGCAAATGTTACACAGTATAGTTCGACTTGACTGGCCAGGGACAGGAAGGTGGACACATGTGGCCACCTCCATTTTCAGAAGAGTGTAGCATCAGAAACAAGCAGGACAGCATGCAAATTTATTCCTCCACATAAGTATGCACCAGATGGAATGACCCCACTAACACAGGGAGTGTACACTGAAGGCCTCAGCTCAACATACACGATGTCCCCAAAGTTTGATCAATGTCAGGTATCTTTGGGAAAAACACATTCAGCAACACCAAAAGCATTATCTGGTCTGATATGAATCCACGGCCCAGGTGTATCTACAAGACAGGCATGTGCCTGGTCATGGCATTTGAAGAAAAACCAGTGAGGAAGGAAATCAGGTCACAATTATAAACACAATGGGTAATATTAATAATATTCAGTCAAAAAATATTAAAACTCTGACAGGATCTGATCATGATTCTGTAAATCACTGATGGTACAGCAATGGTAAACATGAATCTGTTCCTTAAATTCAGAACATCCTTAAGATTTAAGTATAAGATGAACATACAAATAACTAATTCAAACACAGAAAACTCATCACTCCTAAGATATAAGGCAAACTAAATGAAGGCTTCAAAAAATGTGGGAGAAGTTCCTAGATCAGTAATATGTGATTTAGGGAAACAGTGGCATGGGTTCTGGCATGACATGGAAATGTGCAGCTCTCCCAGGTGCTAGGTAGGTATTTTGAATGTCTTTTTATAGTAAATTATGTTATAGTTGAGTTTTCTCCTTTTGGATGTCAGTGTTTATTTTTAAACTGGATAACAATTCTAAAATAAGCTACTTCTAAAAACTTACTGAATATTGTTTTAGGACCAAGATAAAATTAATTTCCAGAAAAGGCTGCACATGGTAGCACCTGAATGGTTTGTTCTTTGGAGTTCCAAAAGCAATTCCCAGGGGCTGTAAGAGAATTAGGCTATGAGACTGGAAATGGCAGAGCATCCCAGAGGCTGGTTCTGACTCTAGCAGGAGCTCTTGGCTTTGCTCAGTTGTGTGACCCTGGGCAGGTTACTTCACGGGTCCATAGTTTGATCTCAACCTGTGTGACGTAAGAGAAGAGCTGGACCAGAAAGTAGCTTTCAGGTCTCTATCACCCCTAAAGGTTTATGGTTTAATTCGGCCTCTGGAGAAAAGAACACATGCAACTGAGTTCCTTTATTAATCTTCTATCACAGGCCTGAGAAAGATGTCATGGATCCTTGATTTTATATATACTTCTTATGGGTGTTTCAGCACTTCCTTGACCTTTGTTTCCATGGTCTAATTGTATACTTTCCCATCTAAATTCCCTGAGGGCAAAAACCACACTACAGTTAACTTTGTAACCCTTGGGCCTGCATATAATAAGGGCTCATGGAATACTGTGTACACAAATCAGTTACATTTTAGAATATAAGCGACTCATTAATCTCTCTGAAGAGATTGTATTTATTTAGAACCAAAAATAATTTAAAAAATCCAGTGGGACCTTGTTATGGAATGAATTGGGTCCCCTCGAAATTCCTATGTTAATGTCCTATACCTCAGAATATGATGGTGCTTGGAGACAGGGTCTTTAAAGATGTAATTAAGTTAAATAAGGTCATTAAGTGGGCCTTAATCCAACAGGGCTGGGTGTCCTTACAAGACAGTACATTAGGACACAGACATGCATAGAAAGAAGACAATATAATGACACAAGAAGAAGATTCTATCCACAAGCCAAGGAGAGGCCTCAGAAGCAATTGACCCTACAGACATCTTGATTTTGAACTCTCAGTCTCCAGAATTGTGAGAAAATAAATTTCTGTTATTCAAGCCATCTAGTTGTTATGGCAGCCTTAACAAACTAATATAGGCCTAAAGTCTAGCCTGCATATGACAACATTCTTAACAGAAAGATAATATACCCAAAGAACCTGCATATGTGTGTGTGCATGCCCCATGTATGCATACACACACATGTATGCTCATACACTAGCTGCGCTGACAAGTAGGAAGTCTGCTATACTTTTTCCTTGGCAGGCTATTCTGGCATGATTTACATGGCGTGTTACTCTGTGGAAGGCAGGGTCCACCTCCATCTGGCATCTCTGTGTGCTAAAACTGGATTGAAAAGAGAAAAAAAAGGGAAACCATCTGGTCAGGCGCCAGTGCCCACTCTACCAGAGAAACGATGGCTTTAGGTTCTGAACCACCAACCTTCTGCTTGACAGAATCCATCAGCCTTTCCCAAGCCTTCCTCCCGGAGCCAGATGGCCCACATGCTGAGCCTCCCTGCCTGTGACTCTGCCCTCCTTCCCACATTCACTGAGAGTGACTGCCAGGCACCACGACTGCTCCCTGCTCCAGTGCCTCCAGCTCTCACCCAGGCTCTTCGAGCTCCCACTTCTGTACAGCTGCAATGTGGCGAGAATTCACAGTCCTAATGGCAAATCCAAGACCGCATTTCAGGAGCTCTGTGATACATCTACCTGTGTTCGTTCATTGCCTTGGAGTTTTATAAAAATTAATCTAAGCTCAGACAGTCAGCAACAACCAGTCATACCTGGACAGGCATTAATCCAGAGAAGCATGGCACATACCCAGGCACCTCACAGAGGAGACTAAGTTATCTCACAGTCAATTCATTGGTTACACAGGACATGCAGTAGCCTAAGAGACCCATCTAAGTCCTGGAGGAATGTCTAAGATGTTCAAGACACTTAAAAACCACCAGGTAAATGCAATTTAAATGAATGCTTAAACGACTATTCCCATTTCAACAAACTTGAAGATTTCTAAGCTAGTCAAAGGAAAAGACACATTTTTCTTAGCCAGAGTGGTCTCAAAACCTGGCTCCTTGCACTCACTAGCAGCATGGCCTTAGGTAAATAACTCAAGCATCCTGACTTCAGTTTCTTCATCTATAAAATGAGGGGTAAGAATAACACTTCTCCTATAGAGCTGTCATAAAGCTAAAATGCTTTACTGCTGGAAAGCACTTAAAACAATACTTGTAAGTGGAACACAGAAAGTGTTAATAAATGTTAGCTACAAACACAATGAATTACATTTTTCCCTAAAAACTACCATACAAGCCTTGATATGAGGTGACATACCTTAACTTTGGAGTTTTCTATCAAATGCTGAGCCATGGATTTTATCAAAACATCAAAGAAAAACCATGAATACTGAAAGAAAAAAAAGAAGATTCCAGTAAGAAAAACAATCAGTTAGATGAGATGTTTATTCTCTTAGGCTGGCCATGTTACTGACATAAGACAGATGTGACCAAAAAACATGGCTGAACCTCTTGGTGAATGAATGATCAGACTGCAGGTGTACGGCAGGTGCTCTCATGCTTTCACGTGTCTGACAGTACACGACTTCATCCCCGTAGGAAAAAGGGCGCATAAGCTCAGCATGGCATAACCCACACAAGTGGCACTGCTCGATTAGATAAACAATCTTTCCTCTTGGCTGAGTCTTGCCTAATGACACTTGCCTGTATAATCTCTAACTCACAATCCCCCAGTGATTTAAATATGACTTATTAACAGCCGGACGCCACAAAACTTTGAGTGTAATAATAATTTGCAGCTTCCATAGAGGCACTAGTACAAGTAGCAAAATTGGTATTTAAAAAATGACTCTGTTAACACTTTTTAGGAGGTGGTGATTGTCTCTAAGACCACACAAGGTAAACTGATCAAGCTGAGGAGTATGCATTTTTTTAAATCAATTTAAATATTGCGGAGTCACAGTGGCTCTCCCAACATACCTTAAGTAGTTTGTTGCTGGTGAGAAAGTCAGCAGAAGGCTTCAGAATTGTGGTCATGGATTTGGTCAGTTCTTCATGCACTGTCTTATATTCGGAGGCAATATATGGCTCAGCCTTATAAGCATACTTTGAAGAAAAGGGAAAGATGATTTAATGCACTGGTTCTCCAAGATGCGCTGAATGCTGAAAAGGCTCCAAAGGATGAGATCAGGGACTGAGATACAATTGCATGGGTGGGAGAGGAAGGTGTGGAAACAGAAGGTGAGAAGGGCCGTTGTCATGTGACAGAAAGAGGCAGTTCAGGATGTCTTTGGGGAACTTATTGAAATATTGTGAATCACCTGACTCAGGTCAGTGGTCATGAAGCCCACAGCCCCTCCTCCTAAGGACTTCATTAAATGTGTCACACAACGCTGGGTAACTGATATCCTGAACAACCCGAACTTTATTTTTCAAACCAACACACAGCTGTAATTCATAAAGTGTCAAAGACTAAATGGAATGTGTGTAACTGTTTAGAACAGTAATTGGCACTATGTTTACTAAAGGTTGTATAAAAATGAAGAACTTGTTGGTATTTGTCCCAACAACATCTCTTGCTGTCCCACGTAGTCATCTACTGAGATGGTGGCCAGAGCTAACCTTCCTGTCTGGGGAGAAACAGTTTTCCTGGGAATTTTGGATGGAAAAAAGAAAAATGAAGACAGAAAGCTATACCAGAGGCCTAGCTAAGAGTGAGTTAATAACCTTCTTTAAACTTCCACATCATCTGGGTCATATTATTTGCAAAACCCATTAAAACAAGAAATGCAGTTGACAAATGATATTAAGTAAATAAATGAATAGCTGCCCCTCTTTGGAATTCCTCTCATGGAAGCACTGGCTATGTGATATAGAAGAAAAAGCATAGATATTAAGTTTCATCCCAACATATATCCAAAAATAACTAGATTAAAAAAAAAGTTCTAGAAGGAAAATTGGAGAGCCACAGATATAAATGATTGGGACAATTTATTTTACATACCTTAACATATGACCTCAAGTGGCTCTCCAATCCTTCCTCATGGCACTGGGCAACCACATGAATAATGACCCTACACACCATAGGAATGAATAAAGCAATGAATAGTAATGTGAAAATGGAAACATTTTATTATCATCACAGTACTAGAACAATGATGATCCTATTGGCACCACAGGAAATAAGGCATTAGATGGGTCTCTACATATGGGGTCAAAAGAAATGTCTTAAATATAATGTTTAACACACACTAGCATCCCAGATATGTATGACTGTGCTGCACATATGGACAGACTGAAGGGAAGAAGAGCATCCACGTCTCCATTCCACGTCTCTCACCGTGTCACATTGACGGCGACTTCCTCATGAGCTGCTCTGGTGAGAACACGAAATAGCTGGTTTAGGATGGTGGGCAAGAAGGCAATCATCACATGGCCTTCCATTGCATGTAGGCTCTGCAGACATGGAATACCAAAGTTCAAGTTATCCTTTTTACAGTAAACCAAGCCTATGTAATTTCCACTCAGTTTCAAAGACGGATGGAAGAAGTCCATCTAAAACAAATGGAAGGCAGTGGCAAGCAAAAAAAGGGACCGAGATGTCCATGTTTTAATCCGCAGAATCTGTGAATATGTTACACAGCAAAGGGAAATTAAGGAAGCTAACCAGGTGGTCTTCAGATGGGGGATGCTCCTGGACTTACCCAGGTGGGCCTAATATGATCACAGGGTCCTTAAAAGTGCAAGAAGGAGGCAAAAGAGAAGAGTCGGGGGACAACTGTCTAAGGAAAAACGGCCCGAGGTGCAAGTCTGTTGGCTTTGAGACAGACAAAGTGGCCACAAGCCAAGAAATGAAGGTAGTGTTTAGAAGATGAAAAGGCTAAGAAAAGAGATTCACCCCTAGTTTCCAGAAAGGAAATTTCCTATTAATAACACCCTGATTTTAGCTCAGTGAAGCTCATGCCAGACTTCGGACCTACAGAAGCATAAGATGATAAATATGTGTTGTTTTAAGCCACCGAGGCTGTGGTGATTTCTGACAGGAGCAATAGGAAACTAATAGGACTGTTCTTCAAGTCAACATACATAAAAGCTCTTCTTCAAGTCATATGGTTCGTAAGAGAGCTGAAAGGGGCTTTGGCACAGCAATAATTCAGGATCCCCATTCCACTTTCCTTTCTTAAATCAAACAAATTTCTATTCCATTTCTCACGTTTCTTATATTTTGTCCCCACGCCTAGAATGTCCTTTTAACTACTCTCCTTTTAAAAAGTGTTCCCCTAGAATCATGTTCTGGATGAAATTTCCTCAGACAAACCTCCTTGCTCCCATTGTTCAATGACTCTAAGAGTCTCCCTAACCCTGCACAAAGCTGGGATGGTGAAATATATTATTTGGTGTGTTTTTTTAACCCACCTAGTATGTGTTCATGAAGCTTATGTTATCTCCTACAATGAACTAGAAGTTCCTCAATTGTGGGACTGAAGTCACTGCTCCTGAGGTTTCTGTTCCTATGCTCTGTGCCCGTGAGAACTCCACATGAGGAGCCTCTGTAAGTGAGTGGTTTTCTGTGCAGGAAACAGTATGCTTTAGGTCTGGCATGAGAAAAGTATACATGGGATGAGGACAAAGCTAGGAGAAGCACTATTTCTGTCTGAGTCTCCTTCTTGACACTATCTAAAACCATACAGAAGCTGTTGGTGTGAGAGTGTCTAGCAAAAAGCATTCTTACAACACTCACCACCAAACAGAAAAGCCAATCAACTCCAAACTCCTTAAAAAGGGGTTATTAAGAAAGCCGTCTGATACCTTAAGATATTTTACAAGTTCATTCCCTAAGGCTTGGGCTCCAGATTCAGTTTTCTGACAGTACTGGAAAAAATTATGCAAATGCTGATCCTGGGGGAAGGAATAAAGAAAAGAAAATGAAAGCTTATTAACATATTGGCTGTGAAAATAGTAGTATTTGTTTCTTGTGGTAGGCGTGTTTTATTTAGACTATGAAACTAATCACATAAAAAATGAAAACACCAAAGAGATAAAAACAAATTTTAAAAAAGGTTTCAAAAGATCTTCCAACAAAAGAGGAAGACTGTTAAGAAATGTTACTGTTACTCTTCATTTATTTCAGTACATGAGTACCTTGTATGTACTTCTTTTCTTCAAAAGAGACTTACGGAGTAAAAATATATCCATACAACGTATCAATTAGACTTTTGTTTTGCAAAAAAATCATACAAACTCATTCACAGAGCAACCACTGCTAATTGTAACAGAATAGCGTGTACCTGAGTATACACTGTGGAAACCAGATGAGTTGAAACTTTCAGCAGTGGCTTGCTTCCATCTACCCATTTAATTTCAGGACCACAATGCTGAAAAACATGGAGGGAAGAAACATCCCAACACATTAGTGATCTTGGCTTCAATCCCCATCTTGAATGAGGGCATTGATGAGGTACTGAAGACCCAAACAGCTCTGGGGACCTGACAGTCATGGCTATGCCTGGCTCACAGCAGAAATGCAACAAACACTAATTTTTGCCCACGTTCTTTCTCCAAGTACAACGCTCTTCTTACTGAATCTTCTAAGTTATCTTTTCTGTTTAGTTGCAGCTATGAGAATTACTGTCCATTTGAGAGGGAAGAAAATCCCATTTCACCAGCGACTTAACCGAATTTGAGTCTGAGATTCTGGAACTGATGGCACAAGGTGCCAGGTAGAGCCAAGAGGACAGTGAATATTCCTGGCACAAAGGGTCAACATCTCTCTGTACTTATCTTAGTTTCAAAAACTTCCATTTTTCTCATGTTCAAATGAGGAATTATAACTGAATGTCATTTGATTTACCCTTACTTTGGAATATTTTAACTATTTGTCCATAACATGGGCCTACATTTGGCACTATTTAAAATGTAGAGAAACACTAAAAGCCATCTGAAATGAAATGAAACTAACCTTATCTAAGTATGTCTATAAAACCTAAGATAATTAAAAAGAATGCAAAACCCACAAACCAACTGGAGAAATCTGAGACAATTCAGGCTTTAATGAATCAGAAAGGTATCAGAATGGGATAGCACGTGGATAAAATATTTGCTTACTTGATTTATTATGTTAAGTTGGAAGACAATTCCTAATCATTTGCATGACCCTAAGAACACATCTTTATTTGAGCATGGCTAGTTTGCAGAGATTTTCTAGCTTATCCAGCATCTCCGAATTTCTACTGCATCTAGTATCTCCAACTCTCCACCTCCCCATTGAGGCACTGTTACTTCTGGTCTTATACTAAAATTATAACTGTAATTCTAGATCGTGATATTGTTAATAGCACTGCCTTCCAACAGCCTAGGTTTACTTGAAAATGAATAGTTAAAACCAAAATGTTGGAACTGGCAAAAAATACTATGTGCTTTTCTGTGTTACTGCTGCTTTAATTGGTCTTTAATGTTTTCTGAAGGCATTGGGATAACAATCTTAAAGTCCTATACCCTGCCCATTCCAAGCTCCTGGTAGCCAAGGTAGCCAGACGGGAGATTAGCTGAGACAGGAATGTGCTGCTCATTAGTCACCACCCTTCCATCTTTCAGGAGAGGAAGCCAGGAATATCCAACTGTTGAAACAAAGCACAAAAAAAATTCACTGTAAATGTACAAAAACTTATGAAAGAAAGCCAATGTTACTAAATTGCCTGATCTTTAAAAACTGTCAGTATCAACCAGGGTTAAGAAACTCAAAAGACCCTGAATATAGTCTCTGCAGAACATTGTTTACAATGTACTCTGAATGCTTTGGGATTAGAATTCTAAAATTATCTTTTATGCAAATTTACATATACAAGCCAGGCATGCTACCTTCACAAAGGTCATGTAAAAACTCCTTTGCAAAAGGATGCAAATTCAGATGAAAATAAAATTTAAGAACCTAACATGTAAGTTATAAACAATCAAAGGAATGATGAAATTTCAGACCTTGTGTTTCAACGACATCCTTCTTCTTTGTGCTTCCTTTACTTGAATTATCGCAGCTGACATGGAAAAATGTGAACAACAAGTGGTGCTTTTCATGTAGCTGGGTGGGCAATTCTATTTTTATCTGTAAGGGAGATAACAATTTTTCAAATATTCCAAAACAACAAAATTTCTTTTTTTAAAAGATATTTTCATTTATTTTTAGAGAGATGGGAAGGGAGGAAGATAGAGAGGGAGAGAAACATCGATTGGTAGACTTTAGTACTCGCCCCAACTAGGGACTGAACCCGCCACACAAGTATGTGCCCTAACTAGGAATCAAACGGACAACCTTCTGGTTTGTGGGACGACTCTCATCCAACTGACCCATACCAGCTAGGGCAAAAAGCAACAACATTTCTTGGTGAAAGCAGCCACATAATGTGTCATCCAATGCGTACGTGTACATTTGGTCTCTGGTCAAAGAAATCTGAGACTGTAAATTGTAGTAAGGAAGAAAGGGATTCTTAATACAGTGTTATACTGCTCTGGTCTGAATGTTTGTGTTTCCCCCTGCAAATTCACCCCCGAGAATTTGTGTTCAAACTCACACATTGAAATTCTAACACCGAGGGTGACGGTTATCACAGGCCTTTGGAGGTGATTAGGTCATGAGAGTGGAACCCTCATAAAGGGGATTAGTGCTCTTACATAAAGGGACCCTATAGAGCTCCCTCGCCCTCTCCACCACGTGACAATGTAACTGAGGACCTGTGACCTGAGAGACGGCCCTTGCCTGGCCGTGCTGCCGATCTCATTTCAGACTTTCAGCCTCCAGAACTACAAGAAATAAATATTTGGTGTTTATGAGCCACTCAGTCTGTGGCTGAGACAGCATCGTGTGACAGCATCGTGAACAGACTAAGACACCACTGACCAAAAATAGGAGAGTTGACACTCCAATTCTAGAAGGAACTGGAAAACACATGAGAGAAACTGCTGAATTAACTTAGCACAGCCAAGCCGTGACAAAAAAACAGGGTAAAGCACTTCTAAGTAGAATTCATTTAGGAGTTTTAAAGAACTACATATAATTTTACATAAGGAAACCTAATAATAAGAAAGGTCTAACAAACATAACTATATATAAGTATGAATTTGAAAAAAACTGTCAAAATTATTAACTGTGGTTGTGATAGAAGAGGGAGTTTAACTTTTTATTTTCCATATTATCTGCATTTTCCAAGTTTTTAGTTTTTACAATAAACACATTACTTCTATAATTTAAAAAATATGTGAAATAAATAATTAAACATTTAGTTCTATCATTGTGTTCTCAGTATAGTATGCAGCTTCTCTTGAATTTTGCTATACTAAGCAAAGAAGTTAAGACTTTTCCTTAAAACTGGTTAAACTGGGTTTTCCCTTGAAAACCCTACTTACCTCATCATAAAATTCTGGGTTTTGGTGATGGTGTAAAACTGCAGCAAGGGCGCTTCTTGTGAACACCGGCCCACCCGGTCTGCCATAAATGCACTAAAGTAAGAATTAGCAATGGAAAACACCAGGATTCAATTAGTAGGTTAAGAAATTAAACTCAGAAGTGATGTGAAGAACACTATTACAGCATAAACTTAACTACCTCTGATGGGTTTCTTCTGCCTGTGAGACTACAGACCTGCAAACCCCCTTACTCCTGGGCCCAACTCACCTTCCAGCTCACCTCTCTGCCCTCCCCCGACTCTCTCTCCCACCCCTCCAAATTGTCGCTTGGAATCAGACCCTGCTGACTGTGCCCTTTCACATGTCCACGCCTATGCTATGCAAGACCTCTGTCCCAATGATCTTCCCTTCTATGTGCCCCAAGCAAATTCTCATGCATCCTTCAAGAAAGGATTAAGTTCTTCCTCTGTGTTCCTTTAGCATTTTTCTGTTCTAATTTTCCAGTTTTGTAGGTTAACCATTTCAGTGCCTTTTGTATGGCTGAAGCTTTTTTCCCCCATAAGTGTCTTTCCCAGCAAACTATTAAATTTCTTGAGGGCAAAAACTACACTGCATTGTTCTTTGCCACTTTGTCTCTCTCCTTCCTTCTTGCAAAGTCATTTTCACATAGTTTATCAGTAAAGAATTTGAGCTCTGGAGCCAGACTGCCTGGATGTGAACATCAGTTCCTCTAATGTATGACCCTAAGCAGTTTATTTAAATTCTGTGCATTAATCTAATCTAAAAAATGCAGAAAAATAATAGTACCTAACTCACAAGACTGTTATGAAAATTAAAGGAGTCTAATAATCCCTATGAGGCTCTAAGAGCAGAGCCTGGAATATCAATAATCTACTACTACTATTATTGCCGTACTACAATAAACATTTGACAGATGCCAATCTATTATTACTATTATTTCTATTATTAATATTGGTAATATAATTCTTAGCAACCATTCAATGTCTGGCTTACAGTAGGTGCATGATTAAGTTTACTGAATAGAACATGCATAAGAAGCCTTTATCTCTAAAAAGTATAACAAAACAGAAACAGTCAATTAAGAGTAAGAGCTCAATCATTCCATATTCTGTAAGGTTCACCATATGTGGTTACATATTATAGTATATATTTTTGTGTTTGTGTCAATTAAAATGTGCTAAATTACTTAGTTGTGCAATATCATGCAATTAGATTATTAAAATGGGAAAACGTGAATATATTTAAAAAACAAACCTTCAAAGGCTGAGAGTCTTCCTCATCTGAATCTTTGAATTCAATACAAATAGCAATATTTCTGGCCTGCAGCAATATTTAAAGAAAAAAGAAAAGAAAAGAAAACAAACAGCCACAATATGTGATATTTATAAAAAACATGAGAAGCCAAAACCTAAATGAGTTTGATATTAAAAATGAAACCTCAATCTTTATACTCACCTTGGCAAAAGACTTTTGACTGTCATATTTCAAGTACTTAGGATAAACATAGAGGTGATTGTTGTAGACGGTGTAAGGCTGAGTGTGTTTTGGTATGCAGGGCACAAATTCCTCTACTTCAAATGTGATTGGAGTTTTAGTACAGGTTTCAAATTGCTTTGTGGGAATGTAAGATGAATTGATATAATCTGAAAAATTAAAAACAAACAAACTGAAGTAAAAACCAAACAAAATTTTGTCCATTATTACACAGAACTTACACTTACTAGGAAAGTCTGAGGAAACATTATCAATGGTAATGTCTAGATTGCCCAAAATCACTGGGAGCTTAGCCATCTTCTCAGGTCTACAAAGAGAAAAATCAAACATTTGTAAGTTAGGTTAGCTCCAAAACCTAAATTCTAGAGAGCACTTCCCAGAAAAATATAATGCAAGACACAAAAGTAGTTTTAAAGTAATAGGTAAAGTTAGTTTGAAAAATACATTTATTTAACCCAATATATGCAAAATATTGGTTTTTCAATATGTAATCAATATAAAAAGTTCATTCTAATCATTCAAAACGAGCTGTGTCTTTCACACTCACAGCTCATTTCAGCTGCGACTTGCTATATTTCAGGTGCTAAACAGCCACATGTGGCTAGTGAGAGTTGGACAGCAACCTCATCATGTATTCTTGGCTCATTTAGAACCATGAAAATTCACAACTAGAAGTCATCTTAGTTTCTAGTGTCTAGCAAAATGCTGGGCACAAACTAGATACTCAGTGAAGTTATCTGAGGTTTGTATTTGGTCTGACTCAATCCAATACAGGAATCTCTTCTGTAATATCCCTGACAAACACTACTTATTCCTAGTGACAAGAAAACTTTCAACATAGCCATTCAACACAGCAAAGTAAAATTCACCTCTCTGAAACTTCCACTCCTCAAGGAGCTTAGTTATTATGTTTCCCAAAGTAACACCTTTCAACCATCCATAAACAGCTTTCTGAAGTTTTCCATTTTCAGTCCTTTTGTGTCTTCCTCCAATGCCATTTTACTCCTAGCAGAGCATCCCATTTATATGTGGCACCTAGAACTGCACAAATCAGGCCCAGTATGGCCTGACCAGATGAAGGTAGAATACCTGTGTGTGTGTGTGTGTGTGTGTGTTAAATTGATTTGGTGGGGTGGGGGGAGAAAAAGAGAGAGCAAGATGTTGTTCCACTTATTTATGTGTTCATTGGTTGATTCTTGTTTGTGCTCTAACTGGGGATCGAACGCACAATCTTCTCATATCCTGACAATGCTCTAACCACCCAAAGCCACAGCTGTCTGGTTTTGAACAATACACCATCAATTAATGCTTATTACTTTTAGATAGCCACAGCTAGTGATGTACATGAAATTTACAACTACCTAAAATCCTTAAATCTTTTTTCATATGCTTTACTCTCATGCTACATTTCTCCATTCTGCATTTTATATAATTATGTTTTTGAAAATCAGAAAAGAATTTGATTTTTATCTTTATGAAATTTCATCTTTGTATACTTGAGCCATTTCTAGTTGATCAAAACCCTCTTAAATCCAGGTTATGACATCTAATGTATTAAGATATTCCTAACAGCTTTCTTTGTGTCATGAAGACATTTCACCAGCATGTTATATTCTCTTATAAAAGTCACTGATGAAGATAGTGCACAGAATATTGGCATGAACAGGTTTCTTCTCAAATTTCTAGAAGCCCACAGCCAGAATGATACTAGCCTCCTGGTATCACCCTCCCTGGTATCTGGTTACTCCAGCAGCTGAACAACTTGTCTACTCAAGTGTACTACACTTCTCTGACTTGTTCATAGGACACCTTGGAATATACACTTGTCAAAGGCATGCCTCTGTCGTACCAATCCAATTAAAAAGAGAGAAGCAGAAATGTGATTAGGATGACTAGTTTGACATGACATGACTTACTCTTAGAAAACCGAACAGTCTCATGTTTCTTTGTTAAGTCACCAGTTTATTAATGATGTCTTTCAGACACTGCCAAGAATATCAAAGTGCACTGGCCTCACTGGCCAACAGATTCAGCATTTGGTTTGTTCCAATTTTTGAAAAGTTCCTAAATTCTGTTTTTAAGATTCCTCTGATGTTACTGTTATCTATTAAGCAGAGTCACACATAACTTGTCGGCATACCCTGGGGTATTGCTAATCTGAATCAGATTTCCTTAATAGTTCTAAATTCTTGCCTAATAATGACTACAGAGTACCCTGAGCATACTCATCTGTGCCCACCAGCAGCTCCAAGCTGCAGAATCCCTTTCTCTCGGGGTTCCCTCTCATCTCCACATCCGCATTTAAATGAACAACAATTTGAAATCCTAAGATATAACTGTCAGGGAGGCAAGTCAACAATTTTTACACATTCTACCTTCAGTTAAACGATTTATGGCCCAGTGATTTCCAGGCATGGTCCAGCATTACCCCTACATTTTGTGCCCATTCTGTGACTTGTTCACAAACTCAATATCCTTTTCTACTACCAGAAAGTTGTGCCTTCAACAATCATTTGCAGAGAGCTGCCAATGGCTGCTCAAGCACTGCGTGCTCCAACAATGACACACCGTCGGAGCTTCTCTCAGCTTTAACAAAGCTCTTGAGGGGCATCAACCCTGTGACCCACGGGTTTCCACACAGGTATAAATTTTCCTGACATAATGCCTTGCTCCACCTCTTTATTTGAACAATTTAACCCTGCAACATACTACAAAACACTGCATTCCACAAAATCTCAGAGACACCTATGAAACTGTATCGGCTTCCCTGAGTCAGAAATACTCTACTTATTACAAATAATAGTTTTACATGTAACTACTCAAGAGTGTAATATTTCACCCCTTCCTAGTTATTTTCACCTGTGAATAAATATGTACTCTCTTCACCACTTTTTCAATCACACTGAGATCATCCACCTATGAACTTTTGAGAGTTTGACTTCTAAGCAACAAATGTTAAACATTCTTCACTAGAACTCTTTGTACAAAGTACTACATACTTCTATGTCTAACCATACTTGTTTCTTATTCAGGTTCCTCCTTCTGCTGGGAACTTTTACTTCTAGTTGCTGCTTCCATAGAGGCATTATAATGTCCAGGTACAACATTTCCAAGCAAGCACAGGTCTGATTTTAATTCCATACCACATAGCACCTTGGTTTTGTGGAAGCTATTTCTACCAATTTAAATTGTTTTTAAAAATGTAATCTTAAGCCTATTATAAAAGTTCAGGGTTTTTATCGAACCTGGCTTTTTAGACAGCAAAACCTCACACAACAAAAATTCCACTCCTTTTTTTAATATGCATTTGCAAAGTGATGATGATGATGACAATGATGGCACGTTATACAAAATGAATCCTCTCATGACGGGGATTGTTTTTTTAATGCTAAAAAATGCATATATTCTATGCAAAACTTACAATGGTTGAGAAGGAAAACCCATCCTAAAAATGCATTGATTACATAAATGTATAATGTAGAAACACGTAAGGTGACTGGAATTTGGGCAAAGCGTATGTCTGTGTGTAAACCTAGGAATGAGGCTCAAACTCTCTCAGGAAAGGGAAGGGTTTTCTTTCCCCACTGCCCATACATTCCTGCTGACTCAACAATTCCCACAGAGGGAAGAGGGATGGTATCGCAAACTAGCAGTCATCTCATGCCAACAGGTTTGGTGTCCCCACATCTGTGTTTTGTACCCAGTCCTCTGCATTCTACCACCTGTACTGACACAATCAGTGTGATTAACTAGCAGTGTAGGCACGCTTGGGTCTGTTGGTGGTGGTGAGTCTAATCTTCTAAATGCATTTTGTAAAGGGAAACATTCCCTACAGGCATTGTTGGTGTCACTTAAACAATTTATATGCCATTGAGAGAAATATAAGATATTTTTGTTTAAATAAAATCACCAAATTTATGTGTTGGAGAAATTTCAATCTGCATTTATTAAGTGCACATGATGTGATACAACATCACATTAAGCACCATGGACAGAAGACAAACAAGATATGATCCCTAGCCTCAAGAAGCCAAAAATTCAGGAGACACATGATACCTACTCCAAAGAGTTTGCATAAACCTCTACCAGAAGGCAGATGTGTAGGGGACTGAGAGGGAACAGGGGATGAGACTACTATTCACAGTTTCGAGAAAATCACCCTTATAGTATATTCATTCATATTCATAAATGAATATACTCATTTATTCCCTCCAAAGTTCCAGGAGGCAGAGCCATTACAATCCCTCTTAGAAAGAAGAGGAGACTTGAGCAGAAAATCAAGTGCCCTGGCCCAGGTCTCCCAATGTGGAAGTGAGATATGGGTGGGGTTTTGAATGATGAGTTAAGTTTGCCTTGGAGAGACAAAAAGTAGAAGGGGAATGTGTATGCTGTATGTATTTTTCACTTGCATGCTACTGCTTGAGGGGGCAGAAAGTGACACAATTCAGGCAGACGGCAAAGCATGATGGAGTGAAAGTTCACGGTGGCTTCACAGAAAGGCAGGCAGACCCACCTGGCTTGAGCGCAGTGTTAACTAGAGAGAAATTTCAAACTTGGAGACAAAGAACATAACGGTATAAATAAACACATACATCAGTCTCATGCAAGAGCCCTGACAGTGTTACCCAATGTGGTAGCATTAAAAAGGTCTAGATTTAAAGGAAATACTTGTTTTTTATACTTTGCCTTCATGTCTTCAGATTTCTTGCAGAAGTGAGAGAAGACATCACCACGAGCAAATCTAAGTGTAAATACACACCAAGTCCCCTTTCTTAGCTAAATACTTGTGAAAGCACACATGCCAGCAACACCGTCTGACAGAATTATTTTCTCACTCAATCTCGGACAGTGCCCTCTGGTGATGATTACAAGGGGTGGAGGGGAAGTGGCGTATGAGCTTCAGCAGCTGTTTTCTAAAGCTGGGACAGCTTGAGAAAATTTTTCTCATCCATTATTAAATGACATTTTTGACAATCATGGGAACAGAAACAATACCTCTGGATTTCAGCTGGTGCCTAAGCCACTGACATGAGATTCTTCTTCGTGAAAAAACAAAGGGGAGAGAAAAGGTACAATGATAAGGTTTAAAAAAAAAGAAAAGGAACCCTTCACTTCACTAACTCCACTGTGAAGAATACAGGCAGCAGACGCCGGCAGTTCTCTGGGTTCTTGTTGAGCAGGACCATTGCCCCCGCAGTGCCGTTGTTCCCCAGTGCCTTCATACCTTCTGATGCCGGTAGCACTGGATCCTTATTATCATGTTTGTGTATCTCCCATGGCCACCTGGAGCACATTCTATCCACAAAGTCCCTCCTACCGAGCACACGCATGAAGGCCTGGTGTGCATGCTGGGGCTGGGGGACCTGTCCCATGCTCTGAACCAGTGAAGGTCTGTGCTGTTTGCTGCCTGGCTACAGGCTCTCAGCTCAGGTCACTTGTTAACTAAAGGCCCTGTAAACTACCACCCTTTGGCCTCCACTGAGGAAGCCAGATCCAAGAGCTACGGCTACTCTCGAAAAGCTGCCACTGCAGGGGAAGCTTCAAGCTCTCAGCTGAGAAGCAACTTCTGAGACATGACTTCCAGCCTCCATCACATATTAAAAAAACTTCCTTGCTTGCTTTGTAGGAATATAAAAGTAAATGTTAGTTATGAAAACTGTCCACATAAAATCAAAAAAATTGCCCTGCCTGGTGTGGCTTGGTAGGGCATTGTTCTGCAAAGCAAAAATGTTACTAGTTTGATTCCAGGTCAGGACAGATACCTGGCTTGCAGGTTCAGTCCCTGTTTGCAGCACATGCGAGGGACAACCAATTGATATATATTTCACATTGCTGTTCCTCTCCCTTTCTTTCTCCCTCCCTTCCCCTCTCTAAAAAATTAAATATTCTTAAAAGACTATGAAAAGCTATAAAGCGGAAAGTCACTCATAAACCTATCTCTCAGAGATGACCATGACTCACATTTTGGTGTCCAGCCTATATGACTATTTTTATGCCAGTCTATCTTTCCATCTAACTAGCTATCCATTTCTTCAATTATATATAAAAGTTTATATAAAATGTTTTCTTTTCAAAAATGAGGCTACACAGATATACTTCTTCTCCTTAACAATACAGTGTGTTCACCCTCCTAAGTGAGTACATTCAGACCTACATGAAGACCACCATGATTACTGAGAATTGCCTAGTAGTACAGTGAGGGAAAAGTGATCTACTCAATTAAAGGTGAGTGGAGTTTCTAAATAAACAACTTTTTTTCTACAAAAAAGGCTAAAAGTTCCCTGAAACTCAAATAAAAACATGACAATAATTACTGTGTAACACATTATCTATGACAGTATAGTTCTTGCTATAACTAAGTAAAGGTTTTTAAGAGATGTTAATTACAGCTGTATTTAGAATTCTGAGAAATCAGAAGAAAGGGAAGCAAGAAAATGGTGCAAATGAAGTGAAAGAAAGCTAACCAGCCATTCTTAAGTTCTAGGCAAACTGATAATTACTTTGATATGTATATCCCCCCTCCCCTGCAAAAAAATTCCAAAATTGAAAGGTCCCAATGGCCCTTGGCCATTCTTTCGTTTCAGTGTCTTTTAATACCCTCACTTCTTTCTCACTGTGGAAATTTTCCCAGAAAAATTCTAAAACCTACATCCCTAGGAAAGAAAATCAGTTTTGAAAAGTCCAGAAATGAATTCCTTATGATAGAGTGGATAAGAGCAGATTCTCAGCCAGAATGACTTCCACCACTGCTCAGCCTCTTTACCATATTGTATGGGTTGAGTTGTATTCCCAAAAAGATATGTTTAAGTCCTAAGCCTAGTACCTATAAATGTGACCTTATTTGGAAATAGGGTCTTTTTATGAGTTGGTCAAAAAGTTTGTTGGTTTTTTTCCCCGTAAGATGGCTCTAGTAGTACTTAGCTGTCTTTAACTTCATTTGAAACAATTTTGTTAGATTGTATTGTGACACCTCCACAGTTGGACAGACCAGCTGAAGTTGATAGTGATCAAATTGAGACATTAATTGAGAACAATCAACATTATACCATGTGGGAGATGGCTGACATACTCAAAATATCCAAGTCAATAAAGTAATTGGTGAAAATGAAAAATGAATCTTATTTTATGGGAAAAAATATACTTACTTTTTGGCCAACCCAATAGATGTAATCAAGTGAAACAAGGTTACTAGGGTTGGCCCTAATCCAACATGACGTGTTTTATAAGAAGGAAATTTAGACAGACACAGAGGAAAACAGTCATGTGATGGCAGAGGTAGAGTTTGGAGTTATGCTGTCACAGGCCAAGGAATGCCTAGGGCTACTGGGAGCTGGAAGAGGCAAGAAAGGATCCTCCCCTAGAAATCTTGGAGGCAGTGGGCCCTGCCAGCACCTTGATTTTGGGCTCTAGCCTCCAGAAATATGAGAAAACAAATTTTCATTGCTTTAGGCTACCCAGTTTGTGGTCCTTTGTCATGGCAGCCCTAGGAAACTAGTACAGTCATTAATATGTGTAAAGTATTTAGAACTATGCTTATAAATAGTACTATATAAGTTATCTTCGCCATGCCCCCATCACCCATTCAGTTTATAGTACCGTAAGTCGCTCCACTGTACGAATCAGAAACCTGGGATTTATTTATCTAACTACGACTATCACCCATTTCTCTCTCCTTCCACCCTAATACCCAATCAGGAAACCAGGAACCAGCAACTGAGCCCCTCTGACATAACTTGAATTAGTTTCGTTCTTCCTATTTCCATTTGCAGTGGCTCTGCTGAGTCCCTTCCCACCTCCTGCAAAAGTTTTTCAACTTCTCCTTCTTCCACAGGTTCTAACTCCAATCCATCCTTCACTGAACCAGCAAAGACATCCTTTATAGAATTCAAATTAACCAGGTAACTCTTCCCATTACAAACACTCTCTTCCTTCCCAAGGACTTGAGGTAAGGCCCCACACCCATCCAACATGACCCATGATGTTAGAATGAGCAATTTGAAAGACTGCTCCCACTTCTTCCCTCCCTACCAAACAACTTCCATTTTTCAGATGTGAAAATAAATAAGGCCTTGAGACTCACTTCCGAAAGTCCGCAAGTAACTTGAGCATATCATCATTGGAGAGCTTATTGCTGTCTTGCTTGTAGAGAGCAGAGAATCTGGCATTTCTGTCAAGGTTTCCAGATGTATCCTTAAACAATGTCCTGAAATAGCAAAACAACACTTCTAAACTGAATTTCCAAAAGACCAAAATAAATCCTCAACTTGAAGACTATTTATTATTCCACTGACTGTAGTCAACAGAAATCTCACCTAAAAACATGGAAAATATTTGTGAGGATTAACACAACTAAATCAATTTACATAGAAAACATTTCCAGCGAATGGCCTGTGCTTCAGAAACAACATACACAGTCACATGCTTAAGAAGCAGAGATCACAAAACAAAGATGATCTGCAGATCTTAATGGGCTGTCACCCCACTTCCAGCTGAAGATGTGGCTGGAGCCTGGAATAGCAGCTCTACGACCAACACTCCTGTTCACCCTGCTAGCTCCACATGGCTACCCTCCAACCAGCATCTTTCCTTCCTATGACTCTAATAAATGATTATTCAAATATGGGGCTTATTTATTTTCCAACTTTACACATTTAAATCCTCTTTGTCTCTGGGCAATAAAACAGAATAGGTTTGTCGGTTTATAAGTCAGTCTGTCTGTCTCCTCCCTGCTGCCCCCTACATATCCCCCACATAAGGTATTGAGGATATTCCCCTTACCTTGCTGCCCAAGCAAATGGCATCCTGTACTGTCCTAGTCTCTGGCATGCCTGCTTGGCATTCTTCAGCACCTTCTGAGCAACCTTGAAGACATTAGAACAAAGCCATGAGAGGATGCTTCCCACTGACAGAAGAACATCATTCTACTGTAGTATTAGATGCAAAAAGCACACTGTTATAATAAATATAGTTGGATTTACACTCAGCTCAGAGTATTCTGTTTAACAAAATCTCTAGCAGCAATTTTCGACAAAATAGAATGAGGACTGTCTTTTCTTACCTAAAATGTTGCTTTCACAGGTCAACAACCACGCTATATCATAGGCTTTCACAGTTTTTTATGACTAAGGGCTACATATTGTAAGTTCACTGGGTTATTAATAATTACTAATACTTGGTATTCATACCAAGCATTAACAGAGTTTATATAAGAACACTAATGAAAATACTAAGCTCTAATATGCCTCTAATATGTACTAGTTTATGCAGAATCCCACAATTTGGGGGTAAATTTTCATTATTAGGACATTACAGGTGTTGACTTGTTAGGGCAAGGCTTTCAATTGCTTTATTTTTGCTTTCTAAGTATAAGCTCTGCTATTTTCACTTCCAAATGACCATTTTTGACTTTTTATGGATTGGCTGATTAACCCTGTAGTGCGCAGTGAAGCATATCTGCTTGTGGATTACGATATACGCATGGCAGGTCTATTAATCAACTACGCTCTTACTGCTAAAGCAGATGACACTTATTTTCCAAAATTTGCTTATTCTGGGATTTTGCTTTGTTACCAATGCAAAGCTGGATTCAGCCACAGCGATGGGGTTGAAAGGTCTTTTACATTACTTAAGTACATCAAAGACAAACCAATTTTGGGAAGTAATCTAGCTCCTATGAACCAGTATGTGCTCTGAAGAGCTGCAGTATTAGCAACACCTGGAATCTGTAAGGAATGCAGAGTCTCAGGCCCCACTCCAGAGCTCCTGGGTCAGAACCTGCATCTGACCAGACCCCTGGTGACCTGAGTACACTGGGTTTGAGTCATGTCCATCTAGAAGGCTCAGAAGTAAAATAATAGAATCTCCTTTCTTTAAGTCAAATTGAAATCAGCTGTGTGAACCTATAGGCCATTACAACTCTTTAAGTTCCACTTTCCATACCTTAAAAACAAAGGGTTTGGTTTATACGTTTCATTACGAAACATTATGATTCTACCAAATCATGCTGTGGGAATTGCTGCCTTCGTGAGTGAACTGGAAAACACATCTTGATTGAAACACATGTCAGGAGCTCATGTAGTTCCTCCCTTTCTTTTAAGTGGGATCCATAGGCATGGTAAAATGGACTACTTTCCTAGAGTGGCAATTTTGGTAGCAACTATTATTTTTAGGTTTAACAATAACGACTATGTCGTGGAGTAAAATGCAATATTTGCATAAAATTTAAAGCTAAAACACAAGCCTTCAAATAAGTTTCACTCTTCACTGCAGTGAACAAGGATTGAGCTCTCAAACTTCCCAAGGGTGCAAATGGAACATTATGTATGTGAGAGTCAGAGTGAAAAACTTGTATTTGCCCTTTGGGTTTGTTTATTGCTTTTCTTTCTTTAAAAAAAATCTGTTCATGGTGGTCACCCACAGAGACTTCATAAAAATTTTGTCCAAAACAAAAATTTACTCTAAAAAATGTTCTACACCATCTTGGAGAACATGAAGAGACAATTTTTATATACAGAAAAAAAATCATCTGTCTGTCATACCTCTGTCAAAAATCCCAATGTAAGAGGGTTGAATCTTAATCTCTGCTTTAACTTACTACGTTGGAGATGGGAATTAACGGAGCGATGAGCACATGGCTGAGCTTTCCGTCACCTAAGTGACGAAGAAAGAGCAGATGTCAGCAGATACTCAATGGACACTGGGAGGGTGGAGTGTAACGTCTATCACACAATAATATGTGATTTTTGCACCAACAGAAGCTGCCACATTTCAAAGCATGCATGGGGCAGGCAGACAGAAGTAGCAAAGGTGGTGTATGGGAAACATGTTGGCATACACAGAGGAGTAGATCTTATCTTGGGCCTCCATTGATTATTAACAAAAACATCAAAGAGCTAAAAGAGTTCTTGTCCATGGTTTTACAGACCTGATTTAAAAAATAAAACAGCTTCTCTCCAGAGTCCAAACTTTACTCAGCTTTTACCAACCAGAAAGGCATACTGTTCAAAGCAATGTGCCTAGGTAAATGGGCTTTTACTTGACTGGGGCTGGAATACATGATAACGATGTCCTGTACATGGGTCAGTGATTTGTGGAGTCTGTATCAGCTTGTCTTGGACATTATCTGTTTGATCCTAGCACTGTCCCTGAGAGAAAGGTAGGGGCTGATAGCAACACTATCCTTCAACTACAGATGAAAACATCTGGGCCCAGAGACTTGACATGATTTGTATAAAGCACTGAGGCTAGTTAGGTGCTCAGCACTTACGTGTCTGACTTCTAGAACCTGTTCTTTAAGGAAAACCCCGTGTCTTCATGGACACGTGATGTATGGGTGGTCACAGAAAGGAAGAGAGGAAACTAAGTCAGCTCAGCAAACCTCACCTTAGAGCCTCTGGGCGACCCCTCCTACTGTTGACCAGTCCTTGGCAATATATTGGGGCAATCTTCAAATTATCACTTATAAATTGTTTTTAAATAAAAATACTGCAAAACTGGCAGGGACGGCACTGAACAGCTTACTCTAACCAGATAGCTCAATGTGCTAGCAAATGACAGTCAAGCATCCTATGGCCACTCCATCTGTGGGACACTAAGCAGGTAACTAGACTTTTGTAAATCTCGGTTTCCTGAATGGAAAGAAGGTGTTGGACTAAATGACTTCTAATATTCAATAATTCTATGTTAAGTCCACATCTAGACATGCCCCAGGTAATGAAGAGTAAATTGCACATAAACCAAACATACATCTTGTGTATCTTTCTTCCCTCTTCTACCTAAGGTCACACTACCTCTGCCACCATAATCCTGCCCCATCTGACAAAACCCAAGTAGACCTGAACCACCAATCCTACTGGCCACACCGTCTGAGCTGGATCACCTCCTAGTCACAGTATCATATTTCAGTGTAAATGGACCCAAATATATTTCCAGAACCTGAGAGGGACATCAACAAGTGAAAAGAACTCTATTTGAATATAATGTATGAACTTTATAATGACAAAAGGTTTACTATTAAGCTGATAATTCCTCTGCAAATTATTTCATGATATCATGACACTGCAGCTAAATGAAGCATTATATTTACACAAAGGACTACTTTTCATTGAAAATTGGATACATAAGGTTAAATATAAGAGTAAGTCTATGTACAGTAGTCTACATCTGTTGAAATATAAATATGGTTCAACTTTGATTTCTTTAAGCATTTCTACTTCAACAGGGAGCCCTTTCTCCCAATTGCTATTACCATCACAAAGCATAGAAGTCATCTTACCTTAGAAGAGTCTGAACTTTTCATGTATGGCTCAGCGCCATGTGTGATGCTCCCCTGAAGGACTTTTTCAATTCTAGCCACAAGAAATATATCTGGATGAGGACATGTGACTGAAAATATTCCCTAAGGAACAAATGATTTTCTTCAGTATGTATAACACACATTCAGTAAGTACAGCCATATTAAACAATTCCCATGAATATTAAAGGTTCTAAAGCAGCAAAGTGTGGTGAAACTGTTTAGCTATTAAGAAGCCCACAGTGCTGTCCTGACTAGCATGGCTCAGTTAGTTGGGCATCATCCAGCAAAGCAAAAGGTTGCCTGTTTGATTCCTAGTCAGGACACATGCCTGGGTTGCAGTTTGGTCCCAGATAGGGATGTGTATACGAGACAACAGACTGATATTTCTCCTTCCTTCTTTCTCCCTCCCTTCCCCTCACTCTAAAAATAAATAAGTAAAATCTTAAAAAAAAATAAAGATAAAAAAGTACCCAGTGCCAAACTGGTTAACTGCTCAGTAGTTTATCATCTACTCAAACAAGCTATTTGATGGGAAGGCAACTAACAGAAAGTTTAGAAAAAAATGAGAAATCCAAACCTACTTCTTCCCTCAGCTTGCTTTTACTGTTTAATTAGATAAGCTGTCAATATAATCAATATCTCACCTCCATTATGCATGACAAAGTTTCTATGTACATACATAGCATGTGTGAGATAAGTCTCAGTAGTATGATTACTGGGCTCAGGCCCCCCACCTGCTTTGGATATTGCATGGCGGCTTCATGAAGGATGTCCTGAAGGGCAGGTGAGCTCTGCCCGCTGCCATTCAACAGAGCTGGGGACATGGTGGCCAGCATCTGCCTCACTGAGAAATGGTTCAGGTCCACGTGGAAATCAGCAGAAATCTTTCGGTTGCACTTTATGTCAAACAGGGATAGAGTAACAAAGAAAGGCTCTACCTAAACAAAACAAAACAATCCAGACCATTGCTATGGCTCAGACTCTTGGGGAAAAATAGAATGCTGCTATCAAAGAAGAAATTATTGGACTTATTTATGACTGCTGCTATAAATTACTGCTAAAGAGAAATAAACTTGATCCCTATCCTTTGTCACAAACATCCTGTCCCTACTGGCTAAACAACCCCCCACATCCTGATCTAAACACTGTACCTCATTGATACCAGAATTAGAATTTCATGTCCAGACTGCACTGCAATAGGCATATGTGAAATCTCTATTTTTTAAAAAACTTTAAAAAAAAATTACATTTGTAGTCGGTCCTTCTTCATTTTCAGCAACGCAGCACTGCAAATTGAAAGATAAATCATTGCACTTGACAAGAATTCTTTTTCCAAACTTCTCTTCAAATGGCTTCACTTCTGGCTCAGCTGATGAGAAGTCAGGCTTCTTTAAAAAAAAAAAAATAAACATATAAGTACATTATGCTAACATTTAAAAAATCCCATCATCAATGTACAGTATCCTAAGGAAACTGCCATATGGAAAAGCCATATAACACTCATTACTCACGATAGTGTTAATATTTTATAAATTTATATAGTTTATAAAAATGGTAAAAAATGATGGTATATCTACTTAATGTGTTATCATACAGAACTTAAAAATTATGCTTATGAGTAACTCAGTGTCTATGGACAGATGAATGAAAAGACTAAATATGATATATACATACAATGGAATATTATTCAGCCACAATAAAATAAAATTCTGACACGCACTATAGCATGGATGGACTTCAAAAGCATTATAGTATGTGGAATAAGCCTAACCCAGAAGACAAATATATGATTTCACATATATGAAGTTCCTAAAATAGGCAGATTCACAAAGATAATCAATAAAATATACTTTAAAATGCAAAAAATAAAAAATGAAAGTAGAATGGAGGTTTCTAGGGTTGAGGGGAAAGAAGAATGGGGAAATTACCATCTAATGGATAATGAGTTTCTGTTTGGGATGATGAAAAATTCTAGAAATGAACAGTGGTGATAGTTGCACAGCATTGTAAATGTTCTAACCACTAAATCGCACACTTAAAAAGGATTAAAATGGTATATTTCATGTTACATATACTTTATCACAACTAAAACACTGTCACAAAGCAAAAAGTATATATGGCTATGAATTCTGTGAAGAAACATAAAAAACATTAAGTGGGGGGGGGAAACGTCAGAACTGCTAGTCAGAAAACAACACTGCCTACTGGGCATCTGCAGTGATGCTTGTTATTTTCTGAGTATTATTTTATGGGTAAATTATATGTTCTCTGTGCTCTTGACTATGTCTCTGGATAAATCTGTCTCAATTTTCAACAATCTACTGAAAATTAAATATTTGCAATGGTTGTACTATGGTGATAAAATTATAGGTTTTTATTTTTCTTACTCCCCTTGAATTTCCCAACTTGTTGCTATATTGCTTGTAAATCCAAAATAAACAAACAAAGAAACAAATAACCTGTCAAAGGTTTTCTTTCCCAAACTTAGTTTTAAATTTTAAACATTAATATAGTTCCTACCTGGGCATCTGGATCCAAGTAAAAAAGTTTAACTCTGCTTTCACTTTTCAGTTTGATTTCTGCTTCTCGGGTACTCTGATACCAAGATAAACAAAAAATACAAATTATATTGAAACCTGACCCCTTTTCTTACAGGCATGTTTAAGTATGTTTAAAAGCTGCCCAATCCTGAACAGCCAGGTTGCTAAGTGACTCTGCCCTCAGCTTGGGGAGTCAGCTGCAAGTCAACGAATAAGGACAGACTGTCAAGTATGGCACACAGTGACACTGCTCGGGGAGGAAACAGAGGTTAGTGGTACCTCATACCTGGAAATGATGTTGATAATCAACTGGAGAGTCAATACCAATACAGAGAAAGTAAAAGAGAATAATTATTACTCTCAAAAAAGGCTTCATAATTTCAAGGGATAGGGACCAGGCTTGGAAAGAAACAGTGGAATTTAGCTAGCAAAAAGGAGGAAAACAAACATGGACAGATAGACACTGAGTATGAAAATGAGCCCAGACAGTAGAAAAATTTAGGGTCCACTTCAGACTGAGAGTACAAGTCACGGAAGAGAAAGGAGTATGTTTTCAATGTCAGGATAGAGAAAACCATGGCAGATACTGAAGGACAGCCACAGGTGTCTGGGGCATGGAGGGGCCATTGCTGATTCATTAAATAAATATTTATTGAGCACCTATTATGTGCTGGGCACTAGGGACACAAACATGAGTGATATGAAGTTCCTGCCCACAAGGAACACTGGTTGGGAAGACAATATAAACAGGCAATAACAATGGCAAAAGAAAACATAAGATATAGTGAGTGCTAACCTGGACCCAGAGGGGCAGTCAGGAAAAAGCTCCCAGAGGAAGGCCTACCTTGAAGTACCAGAACATTTGGCCAAAAAAGGAGAGAAGGACATTCTAGGAGGAGGTACTGCAGACACAACGGTGAAAATCACATCTGAGAAATTACTAAATCATTTGCTGTGACTGAATGTTTGGGCATAGTGGAAAAAGTAAAGGAAAATGAGTTTGGGATATATGTGAAGGACTAGAACTTCATTTGAAATCCACCCCCACCTCTGCCACCCCCCAAAAATCCTGCAGTATTTTAAGCAAAAGAATAAAATAACAAGTTATGCATTTTAGAAGCATCACTTGGACAGGGCTGAAGAAATGGATTGGAAGAAAGACTAGGAGGCCCATGGTTTCTCCTGGGTTATCAAAACTGCCTCTCCATTTCATAGCAAGGCCCATAATACATTCTGCATTCCTAGCTTGAGTAGCCTGCTGACTGGTCAATACATTAACTGAGATGGATAATTCAGGAGAAGAGCAAGTCTGTGCAGTAGGTGATACATTACAGTCAGGAGATGCCTGCAGGATTTCCAGCTAGAAACATCCAGTATACAGCTAGAGAAACAGAACTTGAGCACAAGGTAGGGATGAAGGCTGGAATCACAGACTTGGAGAAGAGAAGCCTTTGAAGGAAAGAGAGATATGGTGGCAAGCCGGGGAATGGAGAAGTGGGATTTGGGAACAGAAAGAAGAAGCTTCTAAGACAGGGGTATCAAACCCATTTTCACCAAGGGCCACATCAGCCTTGCGGTTACCTTCAAAGGGACAAAATAATTTTAGGACTGTATAAATGTAACTACTCCTTAACTGTTAAGGAGTTGAAATTACACTCGGCCCTCTGAAGGCAACCACGAGGCTGATGTGGCCCCCAGTGAAAATGAGTTTGACACCCTTGTTCTAAGATATTCACAAGACAGAAGCCATCTCCAACTACATTATTTCTCACCCCCAGTGCCCCTAATCCATATGCTGTTTTTGTTACTCTCACTCTCAGTGGGTAAATTTATAGAGTCAGAATAGAATGTCCTCTCTCACATGCTTTCTGCAAAGACCACAAGTCACATCTGTCACATCCCAGCATGTGATGGGTCAGCAACAACCACACTGAAGAGGTATTTTGACCTCTCTGCTGGTGGCTGATCTAGGTCTAATATTACATGTCTAATCATAGCTAATGAGAAATTGAGCATTGCCTTAATTTTCTCAAGCAGGCAGCTATTATAACAGGTTCTTAGCAATGGCCCAAATTCTATCATAACTATTTTACCAACTGTCTACAGGTGCAGCAAAATGAAATGACCGCCAGGATACTAACAAACTGGATTCTAGCTGTAGTTCAGTCATTGACTAGCGCTGTGAACTTGATCAAGCCACTCTGCCTCCCTGGACTCCATTTTCATTTGAGTAAAAACAGTGAACAAGATGATGGCTCAAGTCTCTCACCACAACAAAGTTTATCTTGATGCTATCTACAAGAGCTTTCAGGCTTCTGGAGGTTAAGGAAAATTCCTACAAATCACCTGTTCACGCTTACAAAGGTACATACACCTATGGCTGAGGCAGGTACCTATCATCTTGCTTATTTTTTCACACCAAAATAGCCAGAACAGTCCTGGCCACTGTGGCTGAGTTGGTTGGAGCATCGTCCTATAACTGAAGAAATTGTGGGTTCAATTCCCAGTCAGGGCACAGGCCTAGGTGGCAGTCTAATCCCCCGTCCAGGCACAAATGAACCCCAGTCTGGGCATGTATGGGAGGCAACTAATCGATGTTTCTCTCTCACATAGCTGTTTCTCTTTCTTTATCCCTTCCTCTATCTAAAAGAAATGAAAAAAAAAAATCCTTGGGTGACAATAAAAAAATAAATAGAAAAGAGCCAGGACATGTGTACACAGAATCTACTTCATTGAAATCAAGGAATTTGTTTTACTTTGTACAGAGCCATGTTTCCTAACAAAAACATCAGTATGAAGTGTTGGGAGATACTACCAACAGTAATGCTCATGAATTTCTGTTGAGTCCTTCAACAAAGGTGAATACTATGGTCTCAGAAACTGAAGCAGAGCAATTGGTTCTTAATTTAGAGGCAATTCCTTGTGCCTTTCTGAAAAATGCTTGTTGTCTCAAGCTGACTGTGCTAGGAGATGAGAAATGAATAAGCAAGAATGACTGCTATGAGCTCCCTACAGACAGAAAACAAACAGGGATGCAGACACATACAAAGAAAAAAATATCAACAACTAGCCAAAACAGACTCATCCCGATGCTGCCACTAATATCCACTAATATCCAAGAGCTATTGTCTTCCCTGGACAAACCATTTAAGGGGAAAGAAGGGACAACTTTAGGCTAAAAATAACGGAAACACTTACAATACACCTTACATACACTGACAGCTCTGCTGAGATAGATAAAAAGCAAGCTCAGCTTCTTAATGTTCCTCCCATCTCCCCAAAAAGCCTAGGCTGCATTAAACATAGGGTATGCCCAATAAATAGTGTTTGAAGAAATAACCAAGTAAATCTAGAGTGTAAGAAAATGAGGCTCAGGACCAGCTTCCAGAGCCAGGGAATAATAAATATCTGAAAGCATCGTAATGATAAAAATGAATATTGATAATAGCCAATATCTCTACTATGCTGGTATTATACTAAATGCATATTTACATTTTATATGAACTTAGGATAATAATAATACTATTATTATCCTTGTTTAGAAAAGAAAACACTGAGGCATGAGTGGTAAACACTTTGCCTAGGAACTCACAACATTAAACAGGAGCCTGGCGTCTAAGGCTGTCTGTCTTTAAAGCCCAGATTCTTATTAGATAATGAACAGGCCAGTCAGAGAGGAAGAAACTCAAATGGCAAATAAATATATAAAAATATGAAAAATATTACTGCTAAGCAGTGAAATATAAATTAAGGCAGTGAAATATCATTTTTCACTTCTCTGGTGAGGATGCAGAAAAATGGGAATGTGAACTCTTATAACCTACTGGGAGAGTAACCTGTCACTATTTGAAATATTTTAAAAAAAACCAGTAACTTCTGACTCAGAAATCCCACTTTGGGGAATTTCTCCTATTGAAATAAAAGCACATGCATTCAAGCTTATAAACATCTTACTATGTTTATTGTGTACTGTTTGTAGAGGCTAAAAACTGAAAGTAACCTAAATGCTCATAAATAGGGTAATGGTGAAATAAAGTCTGCAATATCCACATCTGGAGTATTATATAGCTATGAAAATTAGTAAACTAATCCAGGGTCAGGTATGAAATATTTTAACTAATAGAAAAGTTGCAGAGGTTGAAGATGGGGGCTGAGCAGGTAGAAGCTGAGTCCATTTGATCTTGCCCCCAACTCAGATGTTTGGCTGATCTTCCAACAATTAACCCCAACAATAAACGGAATCTTAGCTGACAGGAAGTTCTGAAGCCAAGGAACACAGAAGACACTGCATACTGTCCAATAAGGAGATGTTATAAATTGAAAGGGAAATACCCCGTGCATGGCGCTTGGCAGCAGCAGAAAGGCCAGACAGAAATCATAGCTCTGGAGCTCCCTCCTGTCTCAGAGCAGGGGCCTTAGTCCTGAGACTCAGAGACTAAGAGAGACACTTTGCTTTTTGAGGAGGGGATCTGTGCAGAGAACTGGACAGTAACACAGAACGGTGGAATGGGTAGCACACAGAGTCTTTTTGAAAAGGAGCCGAAAAGCGGTTAGGCAAAGACCATGCACACAGCTGCTCTGCCAGCAAAGAGACTAGACTGAAAGCACAGTTTGTTCTCACTGAATAACAGTCGGGCAGGGAGTTCAGAAAGTTGCACAACAAGGGGTTTGCTGGGCCCCACCCAGCTCAGCTAGCATTCCAGGGGCTGCAGAGAACAGAGTTCTGGATTGTGTCTCCTGCGAAGACAGCGGCCTGGGATTTAGACAAGCAAGGGCTGAACACCACAGATCGTTTGCAGCCAGGCAGAACCCATTCACCCCCACAGCGTAAAAAAATTTAGGAAGGGAAGGGCATGGCCATTCCCCTCCTGCAAAGCAGTGCAGCCAAGCTTAGGAGCCCATGCTAGGCACGTATCTGCAGGGAAAAGAAAGGGAGGCACCAAAGGGGTCCCTTCAAAAGTTTTCTCAGCCACAACAAGACACATTGGTTCCTTAGGCCCTATTCCCCCAAAACCAACTATGCAGAAATGGCACAGCAAGAAGAATTCAGGGGCCTGCCCAACCTTGGCTCTTATACAGAGCTGTCATCAGCACCAGGCAGGAAAGAGCTGATCCCTTTACACAAATTGGCTCCTCACGTGAAATTGACAGTTAACTAATCAGAAACTATACATTACTGAAAATAACCTGGGACAGACCAAGATGTGTGGTGCAGCAGCGGCGGGGGGGGGGGGGGACACGACGACAACACCCACCATCTTCCCTAAAGTTTGAACAGTGTTTCCAAGGGGAGATCCAGGGCCCCCATCCTCTCAATAGCACCAGAAGCCCTCTCAGAAACAGAGGGGTCAGTGATAAGGCTAAGACTAATAGCAAGACTGCAGAAAAATGCAGGTGGAGGTGGTAACTGCAGTGATTTCATATGTTGGATGACTAATTCCTAGGCCTTGTGCTGGTGAAAAGCCAGGAGGGCAGAGCAGCAAGGAACATCCCAGACACAGCCAATCCTGAAGGAGACAGTCACAGACTATTGATTGTTTATAGCCTAGAACAGGCTGCCTACAGCTAGAGAGGGATGGCGTCTGACGTTGCCAGAGCAGGATACCGAGGAAGAGGTCTGCAGCCAAGGACTGATCTCTGCTGAGATGAACTCCACCTTGTTCTTTTTCATTGTTCGCATGTTTTTTTCTTTCACATAGCTTTTTAACATTCTTTTCTTTTTCTTCAATTTTGTTCCTATTAGTTCACGATGTAATTTTTTATTTCAAATCTCATATTCTATTCTTCCCTTTTCTTACTCCATTTTGCTTTCTGCCTTCCCTTATGTTATTTTTACTCTAAAATTTATATTTTCCATTTCTTCACGTCATTTCAGTTCTTTACCCTCCCTCTATCTTCTCGAAATCATTTTTCTTTCATTTAGTCATTTCATATTTTTTTTTACTTTTCTTATAATATTCTTATTCACTTTCCACTTTACTAATCTCTGCTCATTTGTCACTGTTATTGCTGTTGTTGCAGGGAGGGGTATTTTTGCCAGTGTGGGTTTTGTTTTCTGTGTAGTTTAGTTCTGTCAGCAACTGGTACAACAGCATAGGAGTTCAAGGAGACAGCACCACTGAGTCCAACAGGACTCCTACCATAGGAGGCCACCTGGGTAGAAGGTCCAAGAGGACAGGGAGTCAAAGCAGATCAGGCTAATGTGTAGAAATAAACAAAGAAGAGTAACCTAAAACGTAGAGGCAAAGAAACAACACCCAACTGAAAGAAAAGGAGGAATCCCCAGAAAGAGTGCTAAATGAAATTTAGGCTAGCAATTTATCAGACATAGAGTTCAAGGAAATGGTTATAAGGATGCTAAAGGAACTCAGTGGGAACTATGAGGAACTTAGTGGAACTACATCAGCATGAAAAAGGACATAGAAAGTATGCACAAGAACCAGCTGGAAATGAAGAATACAATTTCGGAAATGAAGAATATACTAGAAGGAATTAAAAGCAGGCTAGATGAAGCAGAGGATCAAATCAGCAAGTTAGAAGACAAGGTAGAAAAAAAGCAACAAGTCAGAGCAATAAAATGAAACACACACACACACACACACACACACACACACACACACACACACAGAATGAGGATAGTTTAAGGGAGTTTTGGGACAATAAAAATGTAACAATAGTCACATCATAAGGATACCAGAAAGAGAAAAAAAGCAACAAGAGATAGAAAAACATGTTTGAAAAAATAATGACAGAAAAGTTCCCTAACTTGGTGAAGGAAAAAGACACACAGGTTTAGGAAGCAAAGAGGGTCTTCCGAATCAAGATGAACTCCAAGAGGTCCATTCCAAGACACATCACAATAAAAATTTAAAGATGAAAGAATCTTAAAAGCAACACAGGAGAAATAGATAGTAACATACAAGGGAGCTCCAGTAAGGCTATCAGCTGATTTCCCAACAGAAACACTGCAAGCCAGAGAGTATGACAAGAAATAATCCAAGTAATAAAAAGCAAGGGACTGTAACCAAAACTACTCTAGCCAGTGATGCTCTCACTCAAAATGGAAGGAGAAATAAAGAACTTTCTAGACAAGACACACACAAAAAAAGGCTAAAAAAATACAGCTCCACTAAACCAGGATTACAAGAGGTGCTAAAGGGGCTGCTTGAAGAAGAAGATGCAAGAGAAAGAGGAACGCAGTTACAAAGGAAAAAATGGCAATGAACAAACACCTATCAATAATAACCTTAAATGTAAATGGATTAAATGCCTCAATCAAAAGACATAGGGTAGCTGAACTGATATAAAAATAGGACCTGCATATATGCTGTCTACAAGAGACCCACCTCAGAACAAAAGATTCACACAAGGTGAAAGTGAAGGGATGGAAAAAATATTCCATGCAAATGGACATGGAAAAAAAAAGCTGGGGCAGCAATTCTCACATCAGACAAAATAGACTTCAAAACAAAAGCCATAACAGGAGACTAAAAAGGTCACTACAAAGTACTTAAAGGAGTAGTCCAGCAAAAAAATGTAACTCTTGTAAACATATATGCATACAACAGAGGAGCACTTTAATATATAAGGAAAATCCAGGAGAACTTTTAAGAAAGAAACTGACAGCAGTACAGTGCTGCAGGGGATTTTAACACCATATTGTCAACAATGGACAGCTCTTCCAAACAAAGAATCAAGTACATAGTGGCACTAAATGACACTGTAGATCAAATGTACCTAATTCATATTTATAGAATATTTCACCCTAAAGAAGCAAAATATACATACTTCTCAAACACACATGGATCACATTCAAAGACAGACCACATGGGAGGACACAAAACAAGCCTTAACAAAATCAAGAAAATTGAAATCACATCAAGCATCCTCTTGGATCACAAGGTCTTGAAAGTAGATACCAACTTCAAGGAAGAAACTCAAAAACATTCAAATACATAGAGGCTAAGTGACGTGTCATTAAATTACAAATAAGTTAACAAAGAGATCAAGGAAAAAATTAAAAAGTACAGAGAAAATAATGAAAATGAACACACAACAACCCCAAACTTATGGGACAGAGCGAAGGCAGTACTGGGAGGGAAGTTCATAGCAATAAAACCTACCCAAACAAGACAGAACAATCTGAACCAAACAACCTAACCCTCCATATAAAAGAACTAGCCCAGGGGTGTCAAACTTATTTTTCCCAGGGGCCACATCAGCCTCGCAGTTGCCTTCAAAGGGCTGAATGTAATTTTAGGACTGCATAAATAAAACTACTCCTTAACTAGGGGCAAGGAGCCTGGTGCTGCCGCCAGGTAGAAACAAGGTACCAGGACAGATAAAACAAGGTGGTGGGTGGGATTCAGCCCGCGGGCCTTGTGTTTACCACCTGTGAACTAGAGGAACAACAACAAAGTCCAGAACGAGTAGAAGGGAGGAAATAATCAAAATCAGAGCAGAATTAAATAACATAGAGACTAAAAAATGATTCAAAAAATCAATGAATCTCAGAACTGGTTCTTAGAAAAGATAAACAAAATTGACAAACCATTAATGAGACTCATGAAGAAAAAAAGAGAGAAAACCTAAATAAATAAAATCAGAAATGAAAGAGGAGAAGTAAAAAATGATAGGACAAAGATAAAAAGGATTGTAAACAGTTATTATGAAAAACGACATGCTAACAAATTGCACAAATAGAGGGAAATGGATACATTTCTAGAAACAAATGAAGAAGAAGCAGAAAACCTGAATAAACCGATAACGACCAGTGAAACTGAAGCTGTAATCAAAAGACTCCCAACAAATAAAAGCCCTGGATCAGATGGCTTCACAGGCAAATTTTAATAAACATTCAAAGAACTAACACCTATCCTTCTCAAACTATTACAAAAAAATTCAAGAAGAGGGAAGACTCCCAAACTCTTTTTATGAGGCCAGTATTATCTTAATTCCAAAAGCAGATTAAACCACAACAAAGAAAGAAAATTACAGGCCAATATCTCTGATCAACATAGATGCTAAAATCCTCAACAAAATATTGGCAAACTGGGTCAAGCAATACATTAAAAAGACCCTACACCATGATCAAGTGGGATTTATTCCAGGGATGCAAGGATGGTATAATATTCACAAATCAATAAATGTAATACATCACATAAACAAAAGGAAAGACAAAAAACACATGATCTTATCAATAGATGCTGAAAAACATTTGATAAAATCCAGCACCCACTTATTATTAAAAACACTCAGCGAAGTGGGACTAGAGGGAGCATTCCTCAACATAATAAAGGCCGTATACAGGAAACCTACTGCCAACATTATACTCAATGGGAAAAAACTAAAAACATTTCCCATAAGATCAGGAACAAGAGAAGGGTGTCCATTTTCACCACTCATTCAACATAGTATTGAAATTTCTAGTTGCAGCAATCAGACAAGAAGAAATGAAAGGCATCTAAATTGGAAAGAAGTAAAATTGTCATTGTTTGCAGATGACATGACAGTGTACACAGACAACCCTATAGATTCTACCAAAAAACTACTCCACCTAATAAAAGTTAATTCAGCAAAGTAGCAAGATACAAAGTCAATATTCAGAAATTGAAGGCACTTTTGTCCACCAACAATGAACTATCAGATAGAGAAACTAAGAAAAAAATGCCATATACCATAGCAACAACAACAAAAAAATTCAGTACCTAGAAATAAATTTAACCAAGAAAGTAAAAAACCTGTACTTGGAAAACTGTAGAACACTAAAGAAAGAAATTGAGGAAGATACAAATAAATGGAAGCATACATTGTGTTGATGGGCTGGAAGAATTAGGACCATTAAAATGTCCATACTACCCAAAGCAACCTACTGAATCAACACTACTCCTATTCAAATATCCATGGCATATTTCACAAATATAGAACAAATGCTAAAAAATATTTATATGGAACCAAAAAAGACCCTAGATAGCCTCAGCAATCTTAAGAAAGAACAAAGTTGGAGGGATCACAATACCTGATATCAAACTATACTACAAGGCCGCTGTCACCAAAATGGTCTGGTACTAGTGTAAGAACAGACACATAGATCAGTGGAAGAGAACACAAGGCCCAGAAATAAACCCATGTGTCTGTGGTCAATTAGTATTTAACAAAGGGAGTATGAGCACACAATGGAGTAAAAATAGTCTCTATAATAAATCGTATTGGCAAAACTGGACCGGTAGAGGTGAAAAACTGAAACTAGATCGTCAACTCATCATAGACCAGGATAAACTCAAAATAGATTAAAACCCTGTAAGTTGTGATCCCATAAAAATCCTAGTGGAAAATGTAGGGGATAAAATTTCATATATCTCACATGGCAATATTTTAGCTTGCTCCTAGAGCAAGGGAAATAAAGGAAAAAATAAATGAATGGGACTACACCCAAATAAAAGCTTCTGCACAGCTAATGAAACTGTCATCAAAATGAAAGGGGAACTGACTGTGTGGGAGAACATATTTGCCAATGATCCATCAAACCAGGATTTAACCTCCACAATACATAAAGAACTCATGCAATTCAACACCAGGAAGACAAACAATCCAATTAAAAAACAGGCATAGACCCTTCTCCAAGGAGAACATATAGAGGGCCCATAGATATATAAAAAAATGCTCAACATCACTACACATCAGAAAGATGCAATCTAATGAGATACCACTTCACACCAGTCAGAATGGCTGTCTTTAATAAGTCAACAAAGAATGTGTGCTAGAAATGAGGTAGAGAAAAGAGAACCCTAGTGTACTATTTGTGGGAATATAGACCAGTGCAGCCACTGTGGAAAACTATATGGCACACTTCCTTAGAAAAACTAAAAATGGAACTACCTTCTGACCGAGCAATGCCATTGCTGGGAATATACCCCCAAAATTGGAAAACACCAATTCAAAAGAACTTATGCACCTCTATATTCATAGCAGCACTATTTACAATAGCCAAGAGTTGGAAACAGCCTATGTGCCCATGAGTAGATGAGTGGATCAAAAAACTGTGGCACATTTACACAATAGAATGCTACACAGAAGAAAGAAAGAAGGAATTCCTATTTTTTGCAACAGATGGATGGAAATGGAGACTATCATGCTAAGTGAAACAAGCTAGTCAGTGAAAGACATATACCATATGATCCCACTTACAAGAAGAATATAATGAACAAAATAATCAGCAAAATAGAACCAAAAGCATAGAATCACAGAATAGACTGACAGCGGTAAGAATGGAGGAGGGAGGGAGGACATTTGAAAGAAGTTGAAGGGATTGGTCAAGGAACATATATGAAGGACCCA